>JANSTX010016386.1:0-17120 GCA_027564355.1 Penthetria funebris
ATTAAATTTATATTTTACATTATATATTTATTTTAGATAATTAAATATAAAACTACAAATTACAACAACATCTCGATAATTTCTTTTTTAACTAAAAAGTAATGAAAATAATTTTAAAAAACGACAATATTAACGGATTTTTTTTTTATTATAATAAATATTTCACTCAGTCTTTTCCGTTAGTTTCTCTTAAAAAAACGCTTTCAATAACTATTGTGTATTTTAAAAAATAAAACCAGAGAAAGAAAGTCCATATATTATATATTTTTTTAAAATATGGGTTTTTATCATTTAAATGATTAAAAAAAAAAAAAAAATCTGAATTAAAGTTAAGAAAATATAAATAATTATAAATATAAATTGCACAATTATGCTAAAATTATCAAGCTATAGTTTTCACTTTTAAAAAACGTTAATACGATTTTAAAACACATTTCAGGTAAAAATTTCTGTTCCTATACAACAATGGTATTTAATATCACTTTTGAAAATTTTTTTTAAATAATATTATTATTTAAGAACTGTACAAACTTTATAGTTAATAACATATTTTAAAATAACATTCTATATTAAAATAAAATGGGGTTGTTTTGAAAAAAAAGTTAGTTTCATAACATTTTTTAAAAGTTTATAGCTCAATTATTTAATATATGCATGATAGTAATCAATGTTAATCTTTTGTAGTTTTAAACAAAATAAAATAATTTATACTTTTAAATACATTCACATTGAAATCTTTAAAAAGATTAACATTAACCTATACGAGTATATATTTGATTGCATAAATAATAAGAGTAGAGAATTCTAAGCGGGTGTAAGCATAAATGATACAATTAATGGCCCAGAAATTCGTTCTGTTACCGGTAAAAATACAACAGATGGTACAAACCTGTTTTTCTGCGGTTTTATTGAATCATTGCAACCAGAAGATATCTCACTATCTTCACTATTATGTTTATCTCGTTCATGATGTTCTATGTGTTGTTTTAATAGCGACATTGTCGATGGTTGTGTTGATGTTAATGTCGACGATGATAATGGTAATAATGAAGATTGTATTGTTGATTGTGCCTCTTCCAATAAAAATGATTGCATTATAATACCAGATGTATCCGTTTGTCTTGGTATTGCAAAAGCAGTAGGTCTTTGAGTGATATTTGCTAAATCAATTAAATTACAATTAACTGGTAATACATGATCAGGTAATAATTGTTGTTGTTGTTGTTGTTGTAGTTGTTGTTGTGGTTGTTGTTGTGGTTGTTGTTGTCGATCTCTCTGTTGGTGTGATTTATTTAAAGCTGCATCTTGTGATGTTAATGGTATTGGTACAGGTGTAGTTGCTGGTGTTGATGATGGTGTTTTATCTTCTGCTGTTGACATTGTCAAACCACAAGAAGATGAAATTGCCGTTAATATTGTTGTGGCAACAGTTGCAGATGGTTGAATCATTTTTTGCTGATCTTTGGCTATGGATACAGCTAATTCAGATTGATTTGATAATGATGTATGATGATGATCGTGTGCGGTAACACCACTAATAATACTGTTTATACTACCACTAATGCCAGTATTTGCTAATATTGTATGAGATCGTTCATGAAATACTAAAAATGCATAAGATGTTGTTGAAAATGAACAAAATGAGCAATGATATTCTTTTGTTTTTGCTGTAACATTTGATGATGCTGTTGTAGACAATGGTGATGCTGTTGATGAGGATGATGATGACGATGATGATGATGATAGGGACGATGATACAGTTGGACCTGCAACAGTTATTATATTTGTTACATTTGAAATGGGTGTTGATCTCGAAGTATTTGTAAGCGGTTCATCACTAGGAACAAGTCCACCCAAAAATAAATTTGTTAATGAATGTTTATGAAGCTGCTGTTGCTGTTGTTCGTGTTGTTGTTGTTGTTCTTGCTGATGCTGCTTTAGCGGCTGTTGTTGCTGTTGCTGTTGTTGTTGTTGTTGTTGTTGTTGTTGTTGTTGTTGTTGTTGTTGTTGCTGTTGTTGGTGTTGTTGTAGTTGTTGTTGTTGTAGTTGTTGTTGTTGTTGTTGTGGTTGTTGTTGTTGTTGTTGTTGCTGCGACTGCTGTGGTGCCTGCTGTTGTGGCTGCTGTTGCGGCTGTGGATGTTGTTGTTGTTGCTGTGGTTGTTGTTGTTGTTGCTGTTGCTGTTGTTGTTGTTGTTGTTGTTGTTGCTGTTGTTGTTGTTGTTGGTGTTGCTGTTGTTGTTGCTGTTGCAATTGTTGTTGTTGTTGTTGCAGCTGCAATTGTTGCTGCTGCTGTTGATGATGATGTTGTTGCAAAAAATTCGAATCAATTATATTTGAATTTAAATTAAATGCACCATTTGGTATTTTTAATGTTGGACTAGATGATTTTGATAATGATGTAGATGCTGATGTAGATATTATACCCATTTGTTGTTCAATATCACGTAACTTTTCAATGCCAGCTTTACCATGATCACTATGTAAATGTGAACGAAGCCATTTTGAACCACGAAATCTACGACTACACAATGGACATACTTCCGTAAAATGCGTAAAATAGCGATTACTTAATTCATTAATTTCACCTGGATTTAATGATAGTGTTGGATCTAATTGAAATATTGCATCAGAATCGATAGAATCTCCTATAACGCCGCTGGTGCTGCCAACACTGACACCACCAATTGATCCACAACCATTTTGTCTAGGTTGTGGTAGTGGTGATCCCTCATCAATTATACCATGTGTATTATGTTTATGTACACGTAAAAAGTATTTACTACATAATTCCTTATTACATATGTTACATATTACACCACCAATTTGGGCACCATTCTCAATTTCAATACCATGCATACGTTGCATATGTGTTTTCATAAAATATTTATTACACAATTCTTTATTGCATATGTCACAATAACTACTTGTAATTGTTGACTGTTGTTGCAATTGTTGCTGTTGTTGTTGTTGTTGTTGTTGCTGTTGAAGTAATTGCCTTCTATCGTTACTATTGTTATTATTATTATTTGTAGTAGTATTAAGACTAAATGATGATGGAGTTGCTGATAAACTTAAACCAGATATTGGCCGCTCAGGAGTTATAAAACCGTCACGTATTGGACTTGTTGCTGTTAACGGTTGTACAATACCATGAATTTCATATAAATGTTGTGTTAATGCAAATGAATTGGGTAATTCTTTATCGCATTGCTTACAAAATAAATCAATGGTACAATTAATTGGTGATGAACTACTAGAACGTTTTATTAAACCACTATTATTATTGTCACTATTATTATTACTATTATTATTATTATTATTATTATTAGTATTATTATTATTACTATTAACGTTATTATTATTATTAATATTATTATTATTGATATGAGAATGTTCGGCTAACATATGATTATGTAACATATATTGATTTTCAATTTCTTTGCCACATATATTACATAAAACAGCTCGTTGAGCATTTAAGTCATTTAATTGTAAAATCATTGATTGTAATTTTTGTAAATCAACGCTTATTGCATCAGAATCTGTAGTACTAATCACATTATTTGATGAGGTTTCATCATTTAATTTACTATTAACATCATCATGTGAATGATGTAAATCCTCACTTTCTTGTAATTTCTTCTCATTTTCCTGAACAACTGTTGACATTAAGGATTTTGTACTTTCAAACTCTTCATTCGTATTATTTTTGGTTAAAGTGCTGCTGGTAGTAATAGCAGTTATAGTTGTTGAAGTAATATTTGAGGTCGTACCGACTATACTATTACTATCCATTGTACCACTACCACTATTACCACCACCATCATCATCAATTGATGATCTCATTAATTCACCAATTTCAAGACTTCTTTTTGAATTTTGATAGAGATTTAATTGTTCAGCACTACCCATCATTAAATTTAATGGACTTGTCTGAACAAATTGCCATGGTGAACGCTGTTGATTTGAATTTTGTTCATCTTTTACCATGTCATCACTTGACATAAAAATGCCATGTCGCTTAATTTTATGCGTTCTTAAAAAATATTTATTACAATATTCTTTACAACATAATTCACAAAATGCTTCTGGATTTGTGACACCTAATCGAAGAAGTTTTTGAACAGAAAAATTTGATTCTCTAGCCTGTTGACTTGATTGCGGTGATAGTTTACGTGGCTGTGGTGTAAATGTGGCATCTTCTTGTTCAATTGAAAAATCTTCACGAAAACCATCTGGTACTGTTAATGGTGTTGATGTATTCGATGCTGCTGCTGAATTTTTATTATCAAATTTTAATGATAATGGCAAATCATTAATGCCAATTGTTTGTGGTGGAATTTCATGTGTTTTACTACGATGACGTCTCATTGCAAATACGTTTGTAAAACGTTTGAAGCAAATATCACAAAATACATTTGGTTCACTGGTTAGTGAAATTGGTGATTGTGATTGACTTAATGTTGTTGATGGTTGTGGAAGTAATTGTGGTTCTTGTTGTTGTTGTGATAGCAATGATTGTGGTTGTTGTTGCTGTTGTTGTTGTTGTTGTTGTTGTTGATGATGATGTTGTACATGCTGTTGCAGCTGTTGTGTTTGTTGTAATAATTGTTGTTGACTAGTTTGTTGATGTTGTAATTGAAATACATGAGATAAATGATTAAATTGATTTGCAGTTGATGCTGTCGTTGAAGATATATCATTCGTTGATGAAATCGGTTCATAAATACTATGTTTATTTGCTTTGTGCGTTTTAAGGAAGTATTTATTACAAAATTCTTTATTACATAAATCACAATATGCTTCGGGATTAAAAATTCGTAATGGTGGTGGAATATTTGAACGTTGTAAACCATCATTTCCCGATGATGATGAGGAAGATGTAAATGGTGGTACAGGTGGTGGTGGTAACCCTAATAATGGTAATTGTGATAAATATCCAGAAGCCGATAACATAGCTGCCGCTTCTGGTGAAAATGGAAATGGTAAACTTGCTGCTAATGACAACCAATCTTCTGGTTTTGATTTACCATTTGAAATTTGACCCTTTTCTTCTACGTCTTGTTGTTGCTGATGTTGTTGCTGAATATGTTGTTGTGATCGTTGTTGCTGATGCATTTGTTGTTGGTGCTGCTCTGCTGGCTGTTGCTGCGGCAGTTGTTGTTGTTCCCATTCATGTTCACTATTACTTAATGGCTCCTTTTTAATATTCACTTTTAATATATCATCATTTAATGGCATTGATGTTGATGATAATGAAGATGGAAATATTGTACTGTCATTATTATTATTATTATTATTACTATTATTATTACTATTAATAATTTTATTAGTACTATTTTCTGTATTAAATTGAAAATTCTTTGCTGGTCCATGCTCTTGTAATATATGAAAACCTAATTTAACTTCTGAATTAAATTTCATACCACATTGATCACAATTTAAATCATTTTCATATAATTTCGAAATTAATTCACCATTTTCAAGTTGTTGTTGAAATATTTTACTATTGTCCAATAAATTATGTGGTGGACCTGCAGATGATAATTCATGTGACATAGCCAAATGGAATTGTGATAATTTTGGTAATTTTGCTTGCAATTGACTTAAATTGGATAAAAATATTTTTGGAACTGATTGACCATTATCATCAGAGAATGATGTATCATCATCGTCATCATCTGCATCATTATTTTCATCATCCATATTGTGGCCTTTTCGTAATAGCTCTTCTTGTGATTCAATATTTGTTAATGATGGTGGTGTTGACGTTGATAATCGCTTTGTATCATTTTGATCTTGATCTTGTTGATGTTGTTTAAGTTGTAATTCCAGATGCTTTTGTTGGAGTTGTAAATTTTGTGATAACAATAATGTTGATTCTTGATCTTGTAAATGTTGATTTTCTGATTGTTTTTGTTCTTGTTGTTCCTGTTGTTCTTGGTCTTGTTGTTGTTGTTGTTGTTGTCTTTGATCTTCATCTAAATTACCTATAATATTTGTCACAGATATTCGAATTGGTGTAGATTGTTTTCGTCTCTTTTTTGAATTGTCTTGCATAATATCCAATGAAGAAAATCCTCCATTACTGTTATTAATATTATTAATATTATTATTATTATTATTATTGTTACTACTTGAATTAATTATAGAATTATTTGTTATGAATGATGTTGCTGTTATTGTTGATAAACTTCTTTTTATTGTTGTCTTGGATTGATTTGAATTTGGGCTACTTAATTGCGACGAATTGGAAACATCACTAAGTACTGTCTCCTCACCACTAAGATCAGGTGGTGGAGTAGCATACACTGATGCTGCCATCACAAGCTGAAATTTAAAAATGAAAACAATTATGAATTACTCGCATTTATATTTAAGTTTTTGTTTGGGTTTTTAATTCGAAAATTTCGTTAACAGATTATAAACAGTAGAAAAACCAAAGCATTTTTTAGCAATAGACAAAATAATAAAAGATTGCTCAAGACATATACGAGTATTCACACTTCATGAAAATGCATGTTTCCGCCTATTATAAAATCGATTAGATATAATGCATTTAAGTCTGAATTAATTAATTAATTTAGATCTATTTGTTATTGCATATTTTGTATATTTTGGGGATGGTATTGCACATTTTTTATCCCATATTTACTATTAATCTGCAGATTATTGTATCGATCAGACCCCAAGAAAGGCGGTACAATGGTATATGATAATCAATATCTCTTTCAAAAACTAACGTCATCTTTTAATCTATACCTAGTTTTAATTTTTTCAATTCCAAGGAAAAATTTGCATAGGATAAAACGGAAGTTTTTGGATCATTTGACTGGCAATATTGAAATTTTAATAGGATATAAATGAGAAACAGGTAGGAAATATGAATTTCTTTTTTCCTTTCTTTGTATGTAAATTGGTGACTTTTATAAATCACTTAATAGTTTGTTTGAATTGTTTATTTTTATTCATTTCTAAACTTATGTCATTGATGTGGTCAATGAATTTTGCTCGTTTCAGTATTCTCGAGTATATGAAAAAATTTGTTATTTTCATCAAGTTTTATCAAAATTATTACTGCATGTTTTGCATTTCTTATTGCGGATATTTCATAAAAATGCATATTTTGTCATTTTTAGTGCACTGTATATTTTGCCCTTTTTCAGTGCATGAAAATTCGGACCTTACTAATAGTGTATTAGACGATAAATGGTTAAATAGCGATATTTGAATTATAATTTACAATGAAAACATCTGAAGCTTCGAAAAAGTGAATTTTGGTTTATGCCATACATTCGGTTCTACCGTCACTCGAAGTGTAACCAACTTCTTTCAAATCCGCTGCCGAATAGCTGATCACTGAATTCTTAAAATTTGATAAACTTAGTTATATTGTTTACAAGTGTGCGTAAAAGAAATATTCGTAATCGAAAGTACACCTTTTATTGTTTGTGAGCTACAATATTTATAATGGAGCAATCAAGACAACAGTACAGATTCTAAGATAATTATTCATATTCATATTATTCCAAGTTTTCCTTGAAAATAATTCAAATTATAGGTATAATAATTTCACATTTTATAAATTCTAATCAAATAAAATCAATACCATATTTTAATATTTATTTAAGTTTTCGAAAAAACAAAAAATAGATAGGTACAATTTACAAACAGATAAACGGTTGATAGATAAAATTTTTGATAAAAATATGAAAATTGATTAAATTATTATATTTTATGTAGGTGTAACAACATTGTGTTTGCCCTAAGCCTATTTGTTTTAAGGGATATTTTATAAGTTAAAAGTACAATAATTGAATTTTGTTGATGGCAAAATATTTAATTAAAAATTAATTAGGTTTATTCATCATATTAATTAATGTGCTTAAATCTATAAGTTAGTATATATAACTCGTATATATGTACGGCCATATATCACTTATAAGTATGTTGAAAAGAAAATTGAAAAAAAAAAAATTGGAAAAATCTTATCAAAATATGTGTTTTCATTAATTTTCCTTATACTGCCTTATAGAAATTTTATGCTCCTTTTTCATATATATACAATATATACGAATATAAGTTACATAAATATGTATGTGTGTTAATTTTTTCATATAAGTTTCTGTTTTGTGGATATTTAAAGAGTGTCAAAGGGAGATATAATTTCCGGTTGTGATGGGGTATGATCGTGGAGAATATGTTATATTACTTAAATTAAGGCGAAAAAATTGCCTCAAACCCATAAAGGGCCTATATTTTCTAAGATGAAATGAATCATGCGCGCGTGCAATATATTATATTAAAAACAATCAATAAATTTTTCATATATTAACTTTTTATTTCCCACATTTTTGGAAAAACAAGAAAAACCCTCAACTTAAGAGGAAAAACTTAAACATCCAATAATTTTATGTTCACAAGTAATGTGCCTCATTGCAAAATCAAAGACAAAATTCATTATTAATATATCGTTGCGTGTTCTTTATAATTATCATAATAATAATATACATGTTGATATTTAAAAAAAAAACGGAATATTCATAAATAACAGTTAGTCTTGTATCCACCATAATGGTGAGTTACAAATATATAAATAAGTAACTGTTGAATATATAGAGCATACAATTGTGAGACGACCTTTATATATATAAACGATAAAAAATCAAACATTAAATAATAAATTAGCATCCGATAAAGTACAGAAAACAAAGTCATACCATAATTACAAAACCATACAACGCTTTTTACCATTCTGAGCTTTATTTCTAAAATGGCACATATATAACCAATATATAGCAAGAAACTTCTTCAAAATATGCACAATCTTACACTTCTTTAACTTTGTCATTCTTCAATTCAGATCAATTCGCCACTTTTTATACTATACCATATTTCAAGCTATATGCGTTACTATCCACACAAATATATTAAATTTAATCAATTAAACCTGCGGGCATAATTTTACAAAGGTATCCAATTCGTGGTTGCGTATAGCAGTTACCATTTGCCTAGCATAAATCTTCAACAATTTAAAAATCACCATAAATATTATATGTACATACTTATTGAATTCATTACTAACATATCACACTGAATGACCACATCAACATTCTTACCTCAATTGTGCATAATTTTTGTATACGATCCCTTCTTACAGCTTAAAATAAAAAACGCATTCCACAATCAGTTCAGATACTTACATATTATATATTTCTCAGTGACACCATTAGATTTATTGTAACCACTATATTTGAAATAAAAATTAACTTTCTAACTGTTCAAGTATTAGAATATTTGGTCTACTTAAATATTCAATGAATCATCTTTAAATTTAAAAAAAAATCCTTTAAAGGAAGTGATATTATATGTGGTTTATTTGAATATTCACATATATAAATTAAAGCAACAAGTACCATTCATATATTATACGTATGATATCATCAGAGTCGTCATCATCAACATATTCTTCATAATTATTTTAAATTACTATATAATATATCAGGAAATTGATGTATGGACAGCCGATTAAGATACAATTTCATACAGACATCAATGTGTAAACGTCAAAAATAGTAATGTCAAATATTAACTATAGTTAACTAAAATTCAGTTGTACCGCCAAATGGTATATTTATCATAATTACATATAGTATGGAATTCCATTTACTTAATTACGACCTATTTCCTATTTATTAAATGCATGTATTACACGTGCATTTACAACAATCAACAACCACATAATCTTCACAAAATGTCAATCGCATAAAGTATCTCGGCATATTAAATTCACAAATACATTTAGGTTTGACGACATTGTGCTAGTTACATTCAATTGCTCCGATCCCGATCATAAAACATACTAGTAGACTCGATAAAAAATAATCAAGATTCATTATACCACAATTTATAAGACCGTTAATGATGATTTGTGCATTGGTCCTCCATATCGTCACATAGCAGAAATCGTCGGGTTTTTCGTGTTGCTGGTTTTGAAAGAATCGATCAAATATTGACTAGATAAAATTATGTGCCCAGAAAATTCCATCCTCCAGACCAATCAGATTTAATGAAACATTAAACCATAGAATAAAACACTCAATGAACTTATTTCATATATGAACGATGCTGGATGATTATATAATAATTCCGATCTAATAACCAACAACATTATGACTGCATCTTTATCAAACCATTGTAACTACCCCCTCAACTTCTCCAAAACTACACTAACCATTTAAGAATGTGTACTAACTTGAAATAATTTTCAATTAACTACGATACCATTGACGTTGATTTTTAGACCTTCCTCTTAGTATCGCGATATCTCAGTCAAGTCTCCGATATCAGTATGACACGCTGCGGCTAATTCTGCATTTTTCATTCTCCTCTTTTATTCCCCGATTTACTACCTAAGTCACTTAACACTGGTTTTTAGTAACCTGTTTTCCCGGTTTTAGCCCCAATTACTCTCTAGCACACAGTAAATACATAATAAACTTACAAAAGCTATCAGGTTAATTATGTGTACAATAAGCATCTAAGTTTGATGCGCTTTAAACGTAAAAATTGTTATTGTACACAAATGTGTTCTTTGTTGTAAAAAAAAATTGTTCATGTATAATAAAGGATTTTTGAATTGAATTGAATTGAAACATTTCTGTTTTGGCAATAAGTACGGTTTTATAGATCAAACAGTTTTTTAATGTACTCCTTACACACAACATTGTTTACATTTTTACTATTTGTACAATGCTAAATTGATATTTATGATATGCCCACATCATATATTTTTATTTGTACTTAACTTATTGATTATTTTTATCGTTTTCTTAACACTTTGTGTTCTCCTGGTACTTACATATTAACAATAAATTTTATTTGTTTCGTAGATTTCATGCTTTTATATGGTCATCAGTATACATAACATACTTTTTATTCTTACTATGTCGACATTATATACTTTACATGTACGGTTAAACTTCGCCACATATACTGTTTTTAAATTTATACTCTTTACTATAATTTTCACAATTAAATGAATGTTCACAATTAATATTAAGCACACTCACAACTATATATGATAGGTATTTTGTAAATCTAAATTTTCAAATACCTTTCAGTCTTCACTCTAGGACATTGTATTAAGCAATTGATTATGAGGTCAATTTGTCAATTTGTTATCAATGCATATACAAGTTTTTAATCTATATTGATATTGAAGGGAATTGACAACTAACAACTATAGGCAACCAGAAAGATCATGACTAAAGAAGAGGAGAAGGAGTAAAATAAATATCATGTTTATTGACTTGATTAAACAAAATCATATCAGAATGCAAGTCACAATTTAAAAAAAATATTATAATTTTCTTATACTTTTTATTGAAATACGCCGGATACAGATAGTTCATAATATTGAATATAAAACACTTAGGTGATTAAGCGGATTAATTAAAATATGCACATGTGTGTCTTCTTTTCAAGAATCTTAGACGATAATAATGATTATAAAGACCAATTTTTTTTAATTACCTTCCATACGAATGTCAACAAAATTATAACTAATTCATGTCGAGATCATAAACATTGAATTTCACAAATTCTAAATATATATAATATTTAATTAATTACACAAAAAAAAAAACACTTTATCCTTTAATCTACTCGTATGAGTATACAAATTGTGTATTAGCTTCTTATTTCATTTATTTTACTTTTTTCATGCCAATATTCAAAATTTAGGGATGAATGGATAATGAAAGAAAAAACAACCCAAAAATGTCACTTTCATTCAATTTCAATATTACGATAATATAATTGCATTGATCATACCCGATAATCAATAATCAACTAAAAATCTAAATTTTTGGAAACAGAGTTATAATATAATTGCATTAGACATTTTCTGCCCCTTCCATAAAGTTTCGAAATTTTCATAAAACACCCCAAAAAAATTTTTAATAAGATAAATGTATAATGTAATATTTGTTATTTATGCTTTATTATGCTCCGCCCTGCATTAGAATATGATACTATACTTTGTATTTGTACTTGACAATTATTTAAAGGTATAAAGTGTTTATATGTATGATAACACTCTTATAACTATACCAACTTAAAATTTAATTAAGCACCACGGTGGCGAATAGGGGTAACCGACTGTACATGTAATAAACCCATCTTTACTTCCACGCGGTGCCTGATTATCATAATCATCTCAAGACGAGTTTTAAAAATTTAATTTGCCATTTCACATAATATATACATATATTATAACATCAAGTGTCTACTAAAAAACTGCACTAGTTTCTAATATACAGTGAAACACAATTAATTTATATGATCAACCACATGTTTAACATTAAATAATTTGGTGGAGTGAATGTGTAAATTTATAGGTTCCTAAATTGTTGGCGAGATGTTTATTCACCACCAATCCCATAAGCAAGACACACTATATTTTTATGATCACGATCACACGCTATAAAACTGTGCCACCATAAATACGATTACGGTATAACCGTATTTATGGTAGCACCGCACAAATAGGTTGAGCAAGTGTATAAGATATTGTTAACGACCCCATGCATCACCAATGCTATAATATTATACTCTATAATAACTATAAGCGATGCAAAAAAGGTGTTACGAATAAACTAATTAATAATTAATTCAAAGCAGATAAAATTTTTAAATAACAAATTTAAAAGTGATTAGAAGAAGTTCGTTGACTAATGATGGAGTACTAAAAGCTGTGCAAATTAACGATTAACTTTCCAATTAAGTTTGATGGTATTTAATTTGTAGTACACATTTTTACAAATTTCAGAAATATATAAATGAAGTTTGTAAAATTGTTTTGAAAGTTTGTCAGTTGAATGAGTTTAAGAATAGATAATTTTACGTAATAATATTTTGGCTTATTTGCATAATATTCATGTTAATTAGAAGACACTATATTATCACGATTATTTTATAAATAAAAGTAGACGACAAGCATCTATAAATAATATTGAATTAATAAAAAAAATATTGCAAATATCGATTTTGAAATCGCCAAAAGGACCAGCGATTTATATCTGTATAGTTCTATTGTGAAATTGCAAAAAATGTAGGAGGAACATCAAAGTTCTAAGTAGGTCCTCAAATTTGAAATAAATTGTGTAATAAAGTTTTTTTTTTTATTCTTGTATAACATACGCCAGTGAAGATATGTCTATAAACATTATATAAATATGTTATATATATATATATTATGTGTAGTATTATATCATATTATTGGACTTGATTTAATAGTTTTGTTTGTTTCAATTCCTCTTCTTTTCTCTATGGTTTTTTTTTATATGAAAGTGATTTTTATTCCGAATCATATGTGAATGATAATAAACCAATATTTGATAAATATGATATTATCAGCCCCATAAATAATGATTGAATAAAATTTAAATCTAATAGTTAGAGAGAAACTTCTGCATAGACGAAAGACGAACTTCTTTTATAGATGAAAGTTGTAGATTTACAAATATACGATACTTACGAGAGTACATAAAAATGGCAATAGCTATAAAATTGTGGAAGTTACAACTACAACTTACAATACTATATCCTTACAATAATCTTAGAGGACAATATAGCTCCTATAACAATAATCTTATTTACAAACTTTAAATAGCATAAATTAGTTGGTATAGTTTCTGTGTCAGTGCATATAGAATTGGGAACGACATCATTATGTTAACCTGTTTGTCACACATTTACGATTTTAGCAATTAATTATATTAAACCTATTTAGAAACTATTATAGCTATGATCGGTGAATTTCTGAGTAGTACTAGTATTATAGTAATGTGAAAACTATAAATCCCTAAATATACTTAACATTTTTGCTTATAGATGTTCATTCACCATACTGTTCACCAGTGACCACTTACCGAACGGCATCTATTACGTATTCGACATACATTTGTAGAGTATGCGAATAGTGATAAATATATGAATTAATTAAACAACATAATAGTCGCGCTCACCCTATTTCGTAACTAAATAAATGGATAATAAACAACGAAGATTGCGAAAGAAAAATAATGTTTATCAATTTTTATGTTTAAACAAATTATGTTAAATTAGCAGAAAGTATTATATTTTACATACATATGATGCAAAAATGTAGAAATTGCATGTACAAAAAATGCACCATCAATTTTGGCAAACATAATGTTGATAAGATACTATACATTGTAATAATTCGATTTGGCAGTTTATTTGAAATCAATAGAGAAAAAATGGAAACATTAATTAAACTAATCATCTGATCTGAAACGTTCATAGTGTGACGAATGGGGTAACCGAATAACATCGAGGTTGCCTAACATATTTCTACATCACGTGATGTGACCGTAATTCAAGCACGGAAGTAAATTAGGAATACCTCCCCCCCTCACCCAGCAACAAATATTTAGTAAAATTTTATATTAAGGTAGTTATTGTCTTCGAAATTTCATTCTGTACGTAGCCCATATTACGACATAGATTTCAATTCAATTCAATCCAAAAACCCAATATCACATAATATTTACATTTACATAATTACAATTTCTGATAAGTAACAGTTTTGAACGGGTTACAGCGTACCGATCCCACATGCTGTGCACATAATGAATTACCATTGCCAGGTGGTTTGTTGACGGGAATACAGACTGTGGGTAATTTTGGAGTAAATTAGGGCTAAAACTGCGAAAATAAGATTGCAAAAAAAAAAACCTGTTTTTATTATAATACCATTCAAATAATGCATAATAAAGTTTCTCATAAATGTTTTCATGCTTTTGTTCTGCATTATAAACTAGACGTGAACATCTGAAAAAAGACTGGCAATATTAAATAATGAGTTAGATTCGCTTAAATGAAATAAATTCATAGGATGGTTAATTCAATGATTTATCGGTTCATCGAATCTAATATATATATATATAGATCTGCACAGCGTCTAATGATGGGATTTACAGAGACTCCAATTTTGTCTAAAAATTTATAAAGTATGTCTTACTAATATTGGGACAATTCTTTAGGCAATTCTAACCAGTGCCTGCGGTCGCTCATAATTTCACATGTATAATATTATACGTTATTATGTAAACTA
Organism: Penthetria funebris; assembly: GCA_027564355.1. Classification (NCBI taxonomy): domain Eukaryota; kingdom Metazoa; phylum Arthropoda; class Insecta; order Diptera; family Pleciidae; genus Penthetria; species Penthetria funebris. Next base: position 15,143 of record JANSTX010016386.1, read on the forward strand.
TTATACGGTTCTATTTAGGCTTTGATGTGTTTTCATTTAAAAATGATAAAAATTAATAATATATAATATAAATATTACAATAAATTATTTATATAAATTACAGTAGCAACAAATGCTACTAAGAATTGAATTTTTTCAATTGGAAAATATTTCGATTGAGTAATTCAGCACAGGTTTACAAAAAATCTCAACTCCCTTAACGGTTTATATTTATTCACCAAAGTATACAACTCTTGTTCATACAACATATCTAATTAATATACTATTATTACTACTATAATATATACTTCAAAATGGTTGAAATTGTGAATACAGAAGAATTGTATAAAATGTGGATATAGATTTGTTTGGTGATGAATCAATTGACCGGGTGACATCATGGATATACTCAAATCATCGTTACCAGTAACTCGATTACAAGATATGTCAATTTCTGAATTAATGTCGTCACCTCTACATATAGTATCACCCGTAACTCAATAACAAGATGTGTCAATTCGTGGTTATTACCGGAAATAAAATGAGGAAATTCATATTCCATAATATATAAAATGTATAAAATATATATGTAGATTTGTTGGATGTGGAATCAATTGAGCAATTAACATCATGGTTATACTCAAATCATCGTTAACAGTAACTCGATTATAACCTAAGTCAATTCCTTTGATATTAAATGCAAATTTGAAACTACAAATTAGTGCCGCCATTTACACACCCATTTAATGAGATTATGATGATGATCATGATAATCAAGATTGGGCATAATAAAAGATGTGTATAAAAATAATGAGATTATGAATTCACAAAATTGACCTATCTTCAGTAAAGTAAAATGTATATATAAACAAATAACGTGGCAATTATATAAGTCAAAGGTTTATGGTATTTTTTTCGCCTTTGCCATTATAGTTACGTATTTGGATACCAAGTATGCATATACTGCTATATTTGTATATATAAATATTGTATCATTGATGCAATAATAGATTTATAGAATATTACATATACAAGTAATATACAATTCGATTTTTGCTGGATTCCAACATTAATTTTATTTAATAAAAACTTTGTATTTATTTTCAAATCATCCTTTATGGCATGTAACATACAAATACACATCCTCCGTCCTTCATATGTACAAGGATATGTATTGTATATATATAGATCGTTTATCACAAAGAAAATAATTTTCTTCCTATATATAATAATGCTCACGGCGAAAAATCAAACTTTCCACACATTGGGTCTACTTTTCCGTTTTCACTTTCATTTTTACATCCCCATCATATATACACATAATCTCAAATTCTCGTCTTCAATTTAACCACCATCACATAACACACTATCCAAACCACCAACATCATCCCCATTATTTTTCATCAAAATGAACAAAAATATAAAACTTTCACTTTTTCTTACCCTCTACCAATACCAATGAAAATAAATGAAAAACCGAGTGGACATATACAATGTGAGTATACATGGCGATAGGAGTATAGCCTACCAATATGTTGGCTGGTCAAAGCACATTTTTCTAGCTTTTCCATTTTTACTATGCTTTAACATTTTATTTCATGTTTTATAATATATATATATATATATATATATATATATATCAATATACTTATCTACCTACTTTATACGCATGTATAAAACTTATTTTATTGTACTTGTACCCGGTTAAAAAAGAAAAAATGGGTGAAAATTTTTCGTTGGGAATAATATAAAAAGAAAATCCTGGAATGGGATGGAGTGTAAATAAAAATTTACTAATACTCATGGATATTTATATGTGAAAAAGAAAAATTTTGTATATTTTTATACGTGTAATGGCTTGTTTGTTTAGAACAATATATGCCAGGAACAGAAAGAACAACGCATGTCAAGGGATAAGGGAAGAGTTATAAGATAAAATTCTTCTAGTTTTTTTTTTTTTTTTTTTTCTTTCCCTTTTTTAATTGTGAATCTAAGAGAA
>JANSTX010016397.1:0-17119 GCA_027564355.1 Penthetria funebris
ACTAGCTCGGTTGTCACACTCGCATTCTGTTGAATTTACGTTTGGTCGCACGATTAAATATCGAGGCACGTTTATGTTGCGTACTTCTCGTCTGTGAAACCGTCTGTCTGAGGATGTGTTTCCTGAATTTTTCGGCCTCCAGACTTTTAAATGAAATGTTCACAAATTCCTACGTTCATATCCTCCTCATCCATCGTTTTGGGCAAATAAAGAGTTATTTTGTGTTATGAACATTAAAGGGTATCCACTCCCTAAAGAATAACTTTAGTATAAAAAAAAAAAGTGCATATTAAAAGCATTTGAATTTAGGGAATCTTTAAAAATCCTTATAATATTATCTTAAGTATAAATGCACATCCAATTGCAAAATGATGAAGCAAATTTCACTGTTTCACAAAACAGGCTAGAAGACTTTAGAAACACTTTTGGAATTAATTTTAGTATATTTTCTTATTAGTATTTCCTTTGAAAAACACTTAAATTCTCTTCATTTCACATTGTTATCTTTGACATTACTAACGATCCATGATTAGACTTTGTACATGGTTCTAGTTGAGGTTAATAATTTTTGAATTAATAAAATCACTTAACAAGAATAATTATAGCTCACCCTCATAAGACACATTATATTTACTACAAGATATAATTTTCCAAAATAAAAATTCACAAATCACTAAGAATATCTTATTCATGATATTTTACCAGTACCACAATATTTATTTATTTGAGAGAACTTCACATACTGAAAGTGTCTTCAATTAAAATTCATAGCTATACAATAAGAAGAATTTTTAATTTAATATAAATATGTGATAAACTAAACGGAATTAGATAAAAACTGGAATATAGAAATATGATGCCGGGAAACTATTTGATAAAATTTATAAAAAAACAATTTTGATTTTATATGAAAGTGTTATTAAAGAATATGGTCTCATAATATAAATGTTACAATAAATAAATCAGTACGAGTAATGAGCACTTGTAATAAGTCAGTATTTTGGCTGAGACGGTGTATGGAAATAGGGCTGAAGCACTATTTCCATACACAGTTATCGTAACGTAAAGTCATCATTGTCTTTGCTTTGCAAAACCGTTTCGAAATCCTTCCACTTTATCTCACCTCTTAAGTAGGTACTTATGATAATTTATTTTTGTATATAACTTAAGACGCCTTCACACCTCTTGTTTTTTAATGTTTTTTTTTAAATTGATTTAATGCTATTAATAATCTATGCTGTGAAGTAAAAATTGCAACAGGAATCACTTTAAAGTATTTTAAAAAAAATAAATAAATTGAGTATATTACATAGTATGAAATCCATGAGATGAGTATCCGACAATTTCCACAATAATCCTCTGCCAAAACATTCGTATTAAATGCAGCTATCACTTGTACTTTTGATATGGTGATATTCATCAATTTCCAAGCGTCGTTGTCATTTATCGTGAATCTTCACTATTTATATGGTCCGTGTCCTGTTTGCAATATTTTTGATTGTAGATTATACGTTAGTTCCAGTTCGTTACTCAACAATGATTTGCCATCTCAATTATAGATACTAATTTATGAGGACAGTTTATTTGGTCCTGTGCTGTCAATGTGAATCGTCTTTGAATCGTGACTTTAATACGTTGGAACCACAAATTTGGATGGTTTACTAGATCTGGAATTTAAAAAAAACTCTTAAAATAGACCGATATTGAGCACTATTGGCGGAAACTGTCATATATTAAAGGAAATATAGATCAATGATCCTTTCTCACACTTTAAGTGTATGTAATTATCGTTGATGGAATGCTCTTAAATTGTTCGTTGCCCATATCCTACAGTTTTGCTTATTCACGAATCGATTTAACTCGGAAATGGCCTAATAAAATAAAATATGGGTTTCCTATTGCTTTTTGACGGAAATAAATGGTATTATCAAGTCGTTGCTGGTAGTCTGTCGACTTCAATTCTTGCACAAGCTGAAATTTATTTTAGAACATGTATAATGTACTCAAAATTAGCTGAAGCAAGTTGAGTTAATAACAAGTTGATTTTCAAAATAAATATAAAGTTCAATGTTTTTGGCTAGTTTTTCATTCGTTAGTCCTATACAAAATGATCGATGTATAATTCGACTTTTTGTATTCCTTTATCAGCTTTCATTCCATCAAATTTTTTCATCCCGGATCACATGCACCACGTTGGTTCTTGCATGGTTCTAACATCTTATTCGTAAAATTGGATTTTACCTCATCGCAACTCAATTTTGAGGAATTTACAGAGATAATATTCAAGTTCTGTTTGAGTTAACTGGTTAGGGATGCTAAGATTTCTCACAATTTCCAATCTTCACCTTTCTTAATTTTACGAAATTCTAACTATTCATGCCGGTATTTCATAGTAGTTTCACTGACAATGAGTTTATTCACCAATGTTATGTTTAGATAATATTGAATTGGTATAACATATTCAAGTACAATATACGTGCTTGAGTAGTGCGAGTTGCAATCAAACAACTGCCTAGGTTAGGGGAATTATTTATAGATGCTTACATGATGATTGCTTTGCTGAGATTGGTCAATTTCATGCTCGCTTTTAGGTTATTTCTACTAAATACTCGACTGACTCAATCATCACACTCGCGTTCTTTTTCACAGCCTAATTCAGTGGTACATTCATATTGCGTACATCTTGGTTTGTGGAACCTTCTGTCTGAAGAAGTGTTTCCCAAAAATTTAAGGAAGGCAAACGTTCGCGGGTATCTTCGTCACTCTCATCCATAAATTAGATTTTATAAAAATTATTATACAATAAAAAGTTAATTTGTGCACGATCATTAAAGGGTAGCCATTCCCTGAAAAATGGCTTTGATATAAAAAAAAAAACTTAATGATACAAGAATATTATACAATTTTTTAATTAAACTAAATTATAAATGGAATCATAAAACATAATTTAAACGGTCAATTAGCACATTTTGAGAAATAAGTTGTTCTGAAAATGTGCTAATTAAAATGTTAAAAACTGAACCACATATAAAAACAAAGTGGAATGGATCAATCTAATCAATTGATATTTAGTCGTTTACGTAACATGGAAATTAAACTTTTTATTCCGTGTGTATTAGGTGCACTGTTAAATATGGTGCTGTGTAATAAACATAATTTATCTTACGAAGGTAAATTGGTAATTGTTGAGATAAAATGCTATATAGTAATTTTAAAGTGATCAGTGAAGATATTAACGCTTCGAAATGTTGATAGTAAATACCTGGATACCATGCCCTATTTTGTGGTAGATATTATTTCGGTGCAACAGATTTAATGACCAGATTTGTCAAATAACTTTGCTATAGCAATGCAGCAGAGAATAATTTTTGGATCGCTTTATTGAAATATTCAAATGTGCAATAGATTGTGATTATTGATGGCAAAACTTATGGACGAAGAATATTTTTTTTGTCCTAATCTAGTAAATATGATGAACCAGACACTTTTTATAATTGACCACTCATTATTCTGTTGACAAATTTCAATTATAGTTATTTGGGTCGATATGTGATGTTAAGTGCGATAATTAAAGATCATTAGTGCCGATTATACAGTTACGTCTTGTTCATATCTAAATAATAATGATTGGATGTTTAGTACTATATTTTAGTTTTTACATTACTTCAAATGATTTTCATCCAAAAATTTAGTTAATCTCAATTTATTTAACTATAATAAACATTAGCGCTTTCCCATTCAGTTCTAGTAAAATGTAAAGAATTCTATCCACCTGTTGATCGATCATATGATGAATTTATTAAAATTGATGATTTGAATGGACATAATCATTTGCCTGGTTTTATTATAAACACAAAGTTTTACATTGTTGGAACACGTGATGTTCACATATCATTAGCTACAGATGACAATGAATTGGAACCTTATTATGAAATTGGTAAAAAAAAAATTAAAAATTATAAAATTTAAATATTAATAAAATAATTAATAAATTTCAATAATTCATAAAAGTTTTGGGTGCTGAAAATAATACAGTCTCAATACTTAGATATAGAAAACATAAATCGTTTACTGATCTTATTAGGAAAAATCGTACAAATGTACTTTCACCTATTGATTTTGTGCCAATTACATTAAGGATCAGCAAGAGTAAATTTTAAAAATTTTTATACTATTAATGATGTCATTGTAATAAATATTTTTTTTTTCAAATTAATTATTAGATGGTTTACTAGAAGTTATTGTATCTGATGAAAAAGATGCACTTTTGAGTATGCCACTTACAGATGCTGATTCTATTGAATATTTAAGTTATACATCACATTCCGGAGCAAATGCTAAGATTCTATATGATTGCGGTGTAGCTGATTGTAATATTAAATTTATTTTATTTAAATTGACCTTCCAAATTTATGAAAATATATTTTTTGTTTTTTTTTCAAAAATATTCTAGCGGCTGACGAAATTGAAGAAGTCAAACCAAATCATTCAAGTTGCAATAAGAAGAAACCAAAAATATGTTCATTGCAATCATATTGCGATTTATGTGGCTTATAACATTGGGTAACAATTTTTTCTTTTAAAATATTTTTTAATGTTAACTGTCCAATTTTTATTATGTCATTCAATTAGAAACTTTTAATAGTAAACTTTCTAATTTATATACGAGTATTTTTTATTTGCCGTACTCAGTCTTATTATTATTATGGATTTGTGTTGTATGTAAATTGAAAGCATTTAGTAGCATAGTGTAGATAACTGAGTCTAAAAAGTATCGTAGAAGCAATTAAATATTAACTTCATGTTAGATCCTCAATGATATAGGCGATTAATAAACAAATATTGTTATTTGTTGTAAATATTCATTGTGTATTAAATTCTTTGATTTACCTATCCATTAAATCTAATTGATCATCTACCACCCACATTCTGTGTGGTGATCGGAATATCAGAGTCTCAGATTTTTTTCGAATATTTTTTATTGATTTGCAGTATTCTGTGTAGATTCTTTTAAAACTGTCAGTAATGCTATAAACGGTAATTACTGATTTGTGTATATATTGATTTTCTGCATGAGGAGGGTCAACCAAAGTATCAAAAATGAAAGTTCCTCTCATTGGCATTTTGGACAAAAATTTTCCAAATAGCAAAACAGTACTTTGTATTGACGTGACTACCCAGAAGCATGCTTGCATCATTATCGTTGTCAGTTTGAACTGCAGACGGATGCAGGGACAAATACCATTTTATTTCCTTGTTCAAGTCTTAATAAGTTGGTAGTAAACTTTTTTTATTCAGAGTTTTTGTATAGTTCTAATGGGTACCACCTCGTCTGTGAGTCTATCGACGCTGATTGTCAAATTATATTCTATGTATTCCGTTTTTAATTTAGTTGTTGTGAGAATAGATACTATTCACATCTCAACTTTCAGCTCACATACGAGTAAAGAATATCAACGAACAGCCGTATTATGATTTCATGAATCGGACACGCAAATACATCCGCACAGATTGGGGTCTACATTTGATTCAATTTCTTCAGTGTTTTACTAGAGTGTTTGTCATTTATTTTTAATTTTTCACATAGTTTATTGGTTAACGAAGCGATTTCCAATTTCTAAATCAGTATTTTAGATTTTAGATCCACCTTACTATATTATTAATTATGCTGGCAGACAATGCCGCAACAAATTTGAAGACTGCGTTTTGTACAATTCAGTACCATGCAGAATAACATTAATTATAATATGTATTTGTATAAATGTCAACCAATTTCTGTGTGTTTGCAAAGTATTAGAGCTGAAATGCTTATTTGTTCATTAAATTGGTGTATATATTTTTAGTTATTGTAATTATGTATGTAAGTTAATTTATTGTGTTTATGTCAATATAACTAAAGGTTAGTACGAATAAATTATAGCCATTTAATATAAAATTGTTTACAATATTATTGTAAACAATGTATAATGGCATTCATGAACTGTATCAATTTTAATGTAGATAACGTCAGCAATGCTAAGTTTCGGTTCCAACCCAATATTTAATAAACATTAAAATCTACGGCGAATAGGTTGGCATTTCATGTTAACCGTACACTGCACATAGCCACAGACTTAATGTCGTCTAAAAATTATATTATTTTAATATGTCCGTTTTAAGATATATGATAGACCACAAGTATAGTAATTTACAATTTATTATTGTGTTCGACTTGAAACAATGACAATTTATGATTAGGACTAAAAACTCGATATCAGTCGTGTTTGTTTATAAATTGGCAAAGTCTCTCACCAACAAACTTAGTAATTAGGGATTTATGCTGCAATATCCTGAAATTTTCAGAATATGCAACGAAACTAATTTAATTGATTATATATTTTCCAATTAATAATGCTGTAGTTTCGTCAATTCTGAATTTTTTCATTGATATAGTAAGAAATTGTTTCAAAATACACATTAGATTTCATGACGGACGTGGAACTGTTTGATTTGGTTACATAGTTATCACGAATGATGACATCAAACCTTCCTAAGAATGTATTGAATGATTTACGAATATGAAGTCTATGTAATCCATCAACATCTATAACGATGCGTTGACTTGACTATGTCCTCATATTCCTTCTTTTCATTGTTGATGTCTAACTTACCAATATGACTAATATTTGGATAAGTTCATCGATTTTCGCATTCTTATATAGTAAATTCACTGGTGTTCTGTCTGGTTAAATACAGTATCAAACGAGAATTATTGGATACTGGTAGTTCTAAAGATGATGAACAGAATTTAAAAACGGTATTGTATATGTCATATGGAGAACATTGATCAAAGTTAAAATATTGACCAGAACAATAGCTGTTCGATGACGCCCTGTGCTTCTACATAGACTAATGGTCGAATAGATGTACAACTTCGAATTGACAATACCTTTTCTTACATACCGATCAGCATAAATACACAAACGGAAGTTTTTATCCCTCACAAATTTCAGAATACTTGCAAAATTACTAAAACTTAAGACTTCAGAATATATTAAAAAAACCAATATTGAATCTATTATGGATACAAGCACAAGGTAACTAAATGAAAACAGATTACAACTTAAAATCTAGAATAATTCCGAAGGCAAGTTAGTATCCATGCAAAGCAACTAAAAAACGGCATACGTGCCTACATTACAGAAACATTATTCGAAAGGAATAGTGGAACCGTTTCAGTAAAGACATGGAACGTGATTTGTATGGTTTACAAAAAAAAAAAAATTTGAAATTTCACTGAAATAGAAAGAACCCTGTAAATGAATATACTCAAAATTCATTAGTATCTGCTGAATCATGGGTTTCGCATTTCCAAAATGTATTTACTAATACAGAATAATGTCATTTAAGACATACGAGGCACAGGTGTTCAAAATAATAATATTTATGTCAACAAAAACCTGATTGAACATCTCAAATGTGTATCTGAAATATGGTGGAACAACCGCATTACTGAGACTGTTAAATTATTCAATAAATTACTTGAACATAATGAGTTACGCACCGATTGGAGAACTAGTGTAACAATACCTATATTTAAGAAGAGCAGTAAAACTGTCAGTTTATTAAGTGCTGAAACTCACGATGAAATCACATTAAAAACTTAGATTTACGATGAACAGAATGGATTCAAACTATTGAAAACAACACACTGATTTTTATATGCTTCATCAATCGTAACTTTCGACCATTTTGTAATAAGATAACATCTACCAAAACATAATTAGTCTTATATATAGCAGATAAATTTTAACAAAACGACAGGGTGATTTTGTTTAAACCCAAAGTTGTTCAAAATTGTTATGATCATCCTGAAATCATCCTGGAAATACAATCTACTGGAATTGGTTATAGAATGGAAAATTAACTGATCGTTTGGCGGTACTATGTTGTTCTCATTGTTGAAAATGAAGAGGGATTCGGTACGACTATATTATTTGCATTTAAACAAGATGCTGACAACTAACAATTTTATGTTGCCAGAAAGCAAAGTGTGGAAACCCGCAGTGATACGTCCAAAACTAAACAACTTATGAGGACAATAGAAATTAAGATCTTACATACTATCACCGGTCATTCGCTCAGTTATGTTATCCGAAATGAATGTTAAATTCAAGACATAATAAGATGAACAAAATCCAGAAGCAATTATTGAAGAGATCATGTTGAAAGAATGCCATATAATAGAATCGCAAATATTGCAATGAACCAACAGTGAAACACGGTCTATAGGTAGGTCTCCGAAGAGATGGCGATAAAGTTGAACATCCGCCGCTCAAAACTAAATTGCTAGAAACACACAGGTATATGACCTGAGCTGAAAGAAGAAGAAGAAGAAGTCCTCTGAATGAATGGACCTAGAAGATTTTGTGAATATAATTTTGACATTTAAAATTTTGTTTGTATATTCATGGTACATAAGCATCTCACAAACACACCTTTTTGGCTGTTGCTTTTTACCACTTAATACCAAATTATCCAAATCTTATATAATTATAAAATAATACCCTGAAAAATTATTTTATCCAAAAAAAACTGTGTTCAAATTACAATACTATTTTGTTAAATAATATTTGTCAATGAGAAATGAAAAAATCCTGATGAAGGGATTTGCCTTTTTTTATGGTTAATGTGTTTCAACTGACTGACTGACATCAACTGTTTTACCGTCTATAAACTTCACCGATTTTTGATAGGCATGATAATATAGTGATTGATAGATAGAAAATTCCTTAATATTAATAACATCCTGCATTGTTGTAAAATAACTTGTAAGTTTTGGCCAATTTGTTATTTATGTGATGAACGACATGGAATTGATATTAGTATCTAAATTAATCTATGTTCCCAAATGTGTAAGTCCTTTCCCTCTTTTAATAGATATTTTGTGTTAATAAAAAATTAAGGATGAATAGCTTCTGTTAATAAATAATAATTGGTTAGAATTAATTCACAATATCCTTTTTCTGAATTTGCATATTAATTTTTACGTTCATTTCTGTATTTGATATGGTATGGATGGTGGTAAGCGATCTCCTCTTTTGATTTACTTAGATTATTGACTTTGATCTTTGTTAATGGGTCAATTACCTGTATTTACTGTTATTATTCTTGCACAATTGCATACAATCCATAACCCAAATTGAAGTTATACTTTATATTCGTTCTATGTACTGTTGAGTTCTTTGTATAAAATCTAAGTCGAATCGAATATGAAGTTTGTATGATCGTACAAAATTGAATTCCTCTGAATATAATACGTTACGCATTTGTAAATGTTACATATATATAGAATACCAAGTTTCCATTATTTCATACTTATCGGATTAGAATGTTGAATTAAAATCTCCAGTTTGATCTTGAAACTGATCTTATCCGAGATTTCTGATTTATTTGCCTGGGTATATTATTTGAAAATGGAAGTGCCAGACGAATACTTGATATATGATTTAGTTGGGTAAAAAAAGAGGCTTCAGAAACACTATCAAGGCGTTAGTTGTTTGTTTTTCTGTATATTATTACCATTATCAATATTTATTATGCAATCAAAATTTATTGTTCCAAATATTTACATTTTGTTAACAAGTGTGTTCAGAAGAAAAGCTTTTAATAGCAATTTCACATATGAACTTTAAATTAATATATTTACCTTTGCATATATTTATATGACTTAATATTTGATTTAAGTCTTTAAAAACAAAAAAAAAAATAAAAATGTTAATACTCAGCAATAATTACTGCATGTTCATGATCATGATGGTATTTCCATTAGTATTAATTTGACCAAACATGAACATCGACCAACATTTTAGTTGTGAATTGTTAAAGACCTATGAGAAAGTTTACTTTCGAATTTATTATTAAATTTAATTAATAAATACACGTAGAGATTTTTGTTTTTCATTTTTATTTTTAAATTTTATTTTATTAATAAATTTGTCATTAATAAATTACAGCAACAATTATTTACTAATAGTAAAATTCAGTGACAAAGTGCAGTCAGTATCTTTTGCAATATCTTTTGTAGTTTGGTAGCTCTAAGGAATACTTTCTTTTTCGTAAAAATTAGTTGTTACCAATATTTAAGTTTTTATTTTTAATTAATTAACAATTAAAATTTATTAATTACTTTTTAACTAAAATATGATTTATAAATAAAATGTTGTGTTTTTCATTTTATTAAATCTAGAAAAAGTGGACTTTTTTTGGTGTCTTACCTAATATTATTTGTAATATTCGATCGCAATAATAATGTGCTAAATTGCTAATTTATTAAATAATTCAATTAAGAAAAAAAAAAAAACCTTAAATCAACGACGAGAGAAAACAAATTGTGCAATTTATTTGAAAATGTTACAATTCATTGTAGCATTCTTTGGCTTAACATTTGCAGCTGCACTTGCTGGTTTTTATTTTAGCAGATCTTCAAAAACATTACCAAAAACATTCGAACAATTAAAATCAGAACTATGGTGGCAATATCAGGGTATACGTGGATTAACCGAAGATTTTCTATTGAGATCCAGAAATAAAGTTGGTAAGTGAAAGTATTTATTTCAATTTGATTTATGTAATACACGACAGACGGACCACACTTCTTTTTCGATCATACCCATGTGATATAGCGTTTTGTTAACATAAACAACTATTACTATTAAATAAGATCGTAAACGATTGGTGTTGTGCAGCAATGTTTTATCGTATCATATCAAATAATGGAGATATGTACACAATTGCTAAAATTATCAGTGAAATAAAACTTATATACTTTGAAATCGTTTTAAATTTCAGAAAATCAATTCAAATGATGTTTAACATTGATGTACATTTCTGTATTGAGCCCATATAAATCTTTATCATTTGTCATAGAACATTTTCCTGGTACAAAACATGTATAATATATTATTTAATAATAATAAGTGAGAGGTAAATTGAATTGAGAATCAACATCAAAGTGTTCAGTTTTGGATACCATACATCAATCACACTAAAACAAGATATATATGTATTTTCAATTTAATTGGAATCCAATGATTCCCTCTGGAAAATTTAAATATATTAATATCAGTTGTCACAACAAGCGATAAAATCATTGTGATGAAAGGATAGTGTACGATTTGATCAAGTAGAGTGATATAGGTATCCGTGAAAGGTGTATAAAAAAACTATTGGACTATGAAAAGAGATTATATATAGTAATTATATAAGAATAGTAATATATATAGGAATATAAATTCTACGGGCAGAATATGCTTTTTATAAAAAAAGTTCAATTGAAGTGCACGACTTTAAAAGCGCTTGAAAAAAGAATGTGTCCAGGTACAACACGTTTGGTAAATTTAAACAAGTGGGCAATCAAACATTTTACAATAAAAAAAGAAAGAAAAACAACTGACCTTAAAGCGTTTTAAACCGTTTTTAAACCGCACCGAGAATGTCATTTTCAATTCAGAATTTACTGTTTAATCTCAAATGAAACACCAGTAAATGTACAGTTGAATAGACTAATTTAATGAACTGGTAAAATATACTCGTGGTACAGCTGATTCTCATTCCATTTAAGAGAAAAGGTCGTCTTACTTTAATGAACTGATAAATATACTACTGGTACAGTTGGTTTTCATTCCATTTAAGAGAAAAGGTCGTCTATATACGTATGTTAGTAGTTCTGATTTTCCAAGTCTACAAATGTTTCCATAATAAGAACCTAATATGCCACAAAATTGCCGCCATTGATAATATTGCACCAGAAATGCAACATTGTTAGTGCCATTTATTATGGCTCCCATATGCGATGTAAATGTTGAATTTGATTCTGCTATAGTCTTTCGTTTGTTTATCTAATAATTTAGTTTTCAGATGCGGGTTTCTCACTTTCTCGCCATCGCTCATCGTAGGCCTTTCTATAGGCCGTGTTCCACTTAGGTGTTGTTTCATTGCAATATTTGCGATTTTATTATCTGGCATAGTACGTAAGATTTTCATTTCTGTTGTCCTCATAAGCGGCTTAGTTTTGGACGTATCACTGCGGGTTTCCGCTGCATATGTTAAAATGGGTTTTACGCATATTTTATAAATTCGTACTTTGCTTTCTAGCGACATGAAATTACTTCTCCAAATGACGTCACGAATGCATTCAGATATTGATGCAGCCTTGTTGATTTGATAGCGAACTTCTGCAGTAACATTTCGATAACTATTTGTTTCTGCACCCAAGTAATGAAAGCTCATAACGTTTTCAATTTGGTATGATATCTACCTTTAGTTTGGATCTTATTGGTTCTTTGGCTATAACACTTCATTTTGTTTTCATGGTAGATATCAACATGTTTAAGCGCTTTCAGCATCTTGTTTAAATCCTAAACTTCTTCACAAGTTGTCGTAATATGAATATCGAATCAATAGTTGATCTGTTCTTTCTGAAGCCATTCTGTTCATAGCAAATCTAAGTTTTTAACGCGATTTTATAATTTTAGTGAGAAGCTTCTGGACAACATTTAATACCCCTATAGTTTCTCGGATCAGTTTTACTGCCCTTCTTAGATGTAAGTATTGTTACACTAGTTCTCCAATCTGTGGGTATCTCGTTATGTTCAAGTAAATTATTGAACAATTTAACAATTTCTGTAATAAGGTTGTCCCTACCATATTTCAGACACTCGTTTGAGATATCATCAATGTCGGTTGGTTTTCTATTTTTCAATGCTTTAATTGCTTTGTTCAATCAGATGTTGATTGACATAAAAATTATTATCTTGTGCCTCGTATATGTCTCAGATGAAACTCTTTTGTGTTGGTAAATAAATTTTGGAAATGCGTAACCCATACTTCAGCAGTTACTGATGAATTTTGAGTGTATTCATTTACAGACTTCTTTCTATTTCTGAGAAAGTTCCAATTTTTGTTTTTGTCAACTTTACAAATCACGTTCCATGTCTTTACTAAAACGGTTTCAGCATTCCTTTCTAATTTGTGTTATTTTGGCACGAATTCTGTTTCTTATCAGTTTATATACTCTGTATTCCACTGATGTTTTTGGGCTTCTATATTTTAGGTACGCCAGCCGTTTTTCCGTTGCCAAAATCTTCACTTCTTCTGTAAACCATGGTTTAATTTTATTTTTTGCATGGATATTAACTTGACTTCGTCCAACCGCTTCATATGTTGCGGTATTAATATTGTCTTTTAACTTGCACCATACCTCTTAGACGTTCTCAAAACCAGAATTGATTCCGAGAAATTGACTAATAGGTTACATGTTTGTGTGAGAAATGGATTTTGTATGCGGTAGTAAGTGCTGAGTGGTTATTTTTAATTAAAATATTAAGAACCTATAGATATGGTAAACGAAGTGAATAAAAAATATCCAGATCTTACTTCACCTATAGTTATCTCCTCGCGGTATCACAAACAATTAATTATGGCTTGTAGAAGTGAAGAAAAATATAGATTTTAATGTTGTACTTTTGCATATTCATCTCACCAATAAAATAGCTTTGACTACACAATCTCTCGTGTTAGCAGTTCTAATATACGAAGAAAAAACTATAACAATAACTAATTAAACTACTCACAAGTTAAGGATTACGCAAATTAGAATGGAAGAACATATGCTAACCATTAAAGTCTGAGGGATCATGAAACCAACGACTAGTCAACAGATTAGTTTCATCAATGCAATAACACATATGCATAAGTTGAAATGCAGAATGACATTTTGCTAGTCTAAGCGATGATCGATTGATAGACGCAGTACGCACAAAATAGATGCTGATAGAAACGACTGTGAACGCCAAGCGTGCATCAATGAACCACCAATAAACTAAATTTTTTAATTTTTAAACTGCTATGTAAAGCAAGATCCGTCTTTTAATCGTTTTTCTGGATTTCCATTGGCATTAGTTTAGTTTTTATCAATACCATTTGTTATGCAATTGTAAATATTACATTGTATTAATTTTTAAATATTTTTATAATTTTAATAATAAATTTAAAATTTCAGAACTTGTAAAATATCCAAATCGAATTGCGGTGATAACTGGAGGAAATCGTGGAATAGGTTTACGAGCCGTAGAGAAATTATTAGCTTGCGAAATGACTGTTATTTTAGGTAAGTTATAACTTAAAGAAATTTATGCTTCCCAAATTGCTTCAATTTTTTCCTGATCTTAGCTCGAATGCGCTTAAAATTCAGTTTCTATTCTATGCCATATATACGGCATAATCTTTAGATGAGTTTTTACAAATTATCATCTTGAGTTCACTTTAGTATTTTCGATCAGATCTTAATAAAATTATTATATTAAAAATATTTAAATTTTCAATTATTTATTAATAGGAACACGAGATCCAGTAGAAGCAAAGAAAAATGTCACCAGTATTATTGATGCTGACACTCTTCTCAAAGGAAAAATATACTATGAAAATTTAGATATTGGTAGAATGGATTCTGTTAGACAATTTGCTGCTGTGGTTCAAAAGAACTTCTCAAAAATTGATATTCTAATTAATAATGGTATGGTTAATTAAGCTATTTGTAATGCATAGAATTTCGGTTTGTCAATTCGAACAGTTAAAATTCAATAAACGTTTTTTTTTTCGTTTTTTTTTTTATAGCTGGAATAATGGCTGCTCCATTTCAAATAACCGAAGATGGTTTTGAGTCTCAATTGGCTGTTAATTATCTTGGACATTTTTTACTTACACATTTATTACTGCCACAATTGAGAGCGGCCGGCAATTCTGAACTTAAATCAAGAATTGTTAATGTATCATCATGTGTTCATTATTTGGGCAATATAAATTTGGAAGATATTAATGGATTGTATGCTATTATTTAAAATTTTATATTTATGTATAAAAGTTAAGAAAATTTGTTTTTTTTTTTTTATGTTCATCTATAGAAAATATTACTATCCACCAGATGCCTATAATCAAAGTAAATTGGCACAAGTATTATTTACAAAACATTTACAATTAATATTAAATAAAGAAAATGAAAATGTACAAACTCATGCAGTCCATCCAGGTGTTGTAGATACCGATTTATTCGTTCATTCGAGTACCCTGCCGATATTGAAGCGTTTATTCTTTAAGGTTTGTATTTTTGTGTAGAGTATTTGGGTTAAGTAAAAAAAGCAATAATTTTTTTTATTTTTAATACTTTTTAGAGTCCCGAGGAAGGATCACGAACGGTGGTTTATGCAGCTATTGCTAAAAAAATTGAGGGTGCCGGTGGTACATATTTAAGTAATTGTTGTTTTGTACGAGTTAATCCGATTGCAAAAAATGTTGCATTTTGTGAAAAATTCTTTAAATTTACATGTGACATGTTAAAAATTGAAAATTTCGGAAATTTCAAAAATTAATCAATGAGATATGTATATATATATATATATATATATATATATATTAAGTATTACTTTTTTTACTATTTCTCCAGAAATATATTTATTATGTCTTTAAATTATAACAATTTTTATTTAAAAATACAATAATGGTTTGAAATTACATATTTCATTCTCAGACACGAAAACTCTTATCTATAATCGTTTCCGAGATATTTGCGGTTTAAATAAAATAGATCTTCTGAAGATTATGAAGTCCTGATACAAACCCAAAAACCCATGAAATGTACCAACATTTTTCATCAGAAACAAAAATTGAAATATCTCGTAAACGGTTGAAGATAGAGACATACTGTAAACGGTAAAATACGTACTTATGCCTACTACATTTTATACTTATATGCCAAATATTCAGCTACAACAATTCGTTGTATATTAATGTACATTTAACAGTATTTCTTGCAGCCATTTACAGTCACTTTTCAAATTTTATTATACTTCAAAATACTAGTGAAATAGATCTACACTTCAATCACATGGAAGTATGTGACTGACGCATAATATAAACAATAGTCTTTTGTTGGTGCCCCCTTTGTAAAATAAAATTTAAAATGATGATAAAACGATTGTTCCTATTGAATGAGACCATAATTTTCAACAATAAATGAAAAACAACGCTAACATTTATCATTTTTTGACGAGAGTGTACATACCCCTTTGCATGGGTGAATGTGAGCGTGTGAACTTCACAAAATTTGACCATCTCTAAACCATTTGGCGACAAGTACTATATGATGTTAAGTTATTATTTCCAGTTTAATTGTAAAACATCAAATGGCAGATGTTCTACATCTGAATAATTTAGTACAGTATCCACCAAAATTCTCATCTACCTTGTTGATGACATACTTTTTACTCAATTGGCATTATATTATGATCGAATGTCTGTATAGAGATGTACCTAGGGATAGTTAGTCAACGAAATTTAAACGATTTCCAGAATTTTGTAGAATTATAATGAGTCACGAATGAGTATCGCTGTTGTCTCGACGGTTTCCTTTTTTTTTTTTTTATTTTTGTATTCTTTTCAGTTGACAACTTTTCTGCTGCCTCTTAACTATTTTTTATTAATTTTTTTTCTATCATCTTACATAGACAGTTAACTAATTCCTGTATGCTAATTTTTAAAATTTAGAATTAAATTGTTTTGATACCAGTGGAGAAGAAGAAGAAGAAGGATGTAGAACCTTCAGTTAATTTACTAACCGAAGTTTTGTTATTTTTATTTTTAACGTTATCACTTGATTCCAAGTGAATATTCTAAGTGGAAAGTTGGCTTCATCTATAGATGTACTTATTCACATCAGTATCATATACATAACTGCATCTTTCGGGACGGTTCCCAATTCACTACATCTTAAATTTTTGCAATTTGTAACGAATTGGTCAGAATTGATTTAATTCTTCATTCACTTTGTGTCATCTGGTAGCTGTCCGTTAAAGACGAACAAATCTAAGAGAGCACACAACCATGAATCAATCCTTAAGCCCGGACACCACTGCAAGAGTAGCAGATGAGTAACTAGCATATATGAACATTACCGTTTACACAATGTCCCTATCTCTAACCGTTTACGAGTTATTTCCATTTTAAATTAAAAAAAAAAAAATCTGAAGATTATGAATTCCTGATACAAATTCACAAATGTAGGAAAATGTACCAACATTTTTTA
>JANSTX010016408.1:0-17114 GCA_027564355.1 Penthetria funebris
CTATATTTTATATCGATCGAATTATTTAAATTTTATACAGAACACTTATAATAAAAACACAATTTACACAGACCTTTAGTGTTTTTTTAAATTTTTTAATTCAAATTAAATCCCATCTTGGCTTAGAGAGTTTTATAGCATCGAATATTTTCTAAAATGGTGCAAATAGAAGCAATTTTACCTAGAACTCAACCATATAGACATCTACTATATTTTGTCGAATTATCTTAGTACCATAGGCTTCTTGATTATAATTCCGAATTAAGCATCATTAGTTTTCAAGGCATAAAATAAATAGATTTTTGATATCGACATAATACGATTGAAGTTAATTTGTCTGCAAATTATTTAAATTAATTCCTATTTTAATTTAAAACTGTTATATCGAATTTGGATAAACAACTTAAATTCATTTTTGTTTTTGAAAATTGGAAAAATAGTTTTTCAATTCATTTATAATATTTGAATAGGATTTCGACCATGTGATATGATGGCGATAATCTAGTGATCCACCATAATTTTCACCATTTTAACTTACTGTAACAAAAATGTGTTCTTATTTACATTTACCGTAAAGCTATTTGTCTATAACATATAAAGTTCTATTGGAAAATGTTTAACAATGGGAAACATTCTTACACGTCCTTATGCAGTAAATTGAATACTATTACATGGATCCTTGTACTATACATATATAGTTTATTGGTAACAAACAAATTATATAGCATATTTTATATATTGAACAAATCATCCTTCAGCAATATAATATTCAAGGGCAAATCGATACATTATTATTAATCACTTTGCTACCTTTTATTTTCTAATAATGGAAAATCATGTTCAAATTTATAATTCACGAGTATTTACATGAATTGCATTTAATTTTCAATCTCAAAATTTACGACTATTAAATAAATAATAGATTGTATTAAGTGTGATTTTTTTTATAGGTTTAACATAATCAATTCAATTTAAATTGACATAATGTCGTGACATATAATTTGTGCATTTATTTATAATATTTTCTGATTTAAACAATTTTTTTTTTGTTAAATTTAAATTAAACACCAATTTTCCTTATAAACATAACAAAAAAAAAAAAAATGTTTTACAAATGTGATTTGTAGTTATATATAAAATTTATTAATAAATTGCATTTGCCATGCATAATGCAGATAAATGTATGTCAAATTGAAATATAAAAATTACATTTCCATTTCGTGTTATTGTAGTACATTTAGGAATCATTTGTTAACACGATTTTAATATTTTGATATTATATATGATCCTTTAAAATTGGAAAAGTTTATTGTATATTTTGATTGATGGCATATAAAAATATAAGTTTTTAATAAAAGCAAATAAGCAAAATCCAAATTATATTACTCTCGTAATTGCATTGAGGTTCTATAAATTAAGAACAGTTGAAAGTTATAGGCATTGCATTTTGCAATGTTATACACGCAATTATACTTACTATTTAGTACCAACTAGTAAAGGATCAACATTTCTTCATGTTGTTTGATTTCAAATACAAATTCGGTTGATATTGTTTTGTGAAAATAAGTTAAATTCTGAAATCAAAAGCCTATTTCATTTCAGCATCAACATTTATACATTAGCATCACATTTAATTTATAAGTATTTTGTCAATTTATTAAATTATAATCTAAATTATAATAGATATGTGCGGAAAAACTGTTGCCTTATGTAGGACATAGATAATAGTGTAATAGGTAATAGTGTAACATATTAATAGTGTTTGCCATTCAATAATTAATGGTACTTAATTCATCACATCTCAATTACAATCTCTCACTTTGTGATATGCAACCGACTATAATCGAGATTACTCAATTCAATTTTGATTGTACGCTGTATCACCGGCAATCTCGATCACAATATATACTGATTGAAAAATCATCTCAAGAACAAACTGTATAGGTAGCTGGGACTTTATGTACTAATACATTTAATTTACACTTATACTTAAATATTTCAAATACTAGTTGTAATATCAAAAACAATTTCTGTTTGCAGAATTAAAAATAAATCTGTATGTAGTTTATTATCTTAACCATGATCTTCAAATTACAAGAGAATTAATTTAAAATGGGGATTTCTGCATTCTGAACCTCCTTTTCATATATCTATATAAATTTACGATAATGTAAGTATACTAACATCGTATTTAGTATCCAATCTACACATATCATAGGTACATTCAAAAAAAGCAATAAAATTTGTCATAATTTTACTAATACTTTGCTAGAACTAATATACTAAAATACAAAAGTATGCTCATCATATATAAGAACAATACATAAAATAATAAATAATGATTAGAATATAGAATTTTGAATAATCCAGTCTGAATAGGCTGAAACTCTTGTATAAATACCAGGATGATTAGGTTCTCCGCAACGCAATCCCCACGATACAATTCCAACTGTAATCCATCGTTTATTTGGTAATTGTACCAAAAGTGGACCGCCACTGTCACCCTAATTTATTTATTTTATATTTTTAAAAAAATATTCAATTTTCTTTAATCATATTTTATGTAATCGTATTACTTGACATGAGTCACGTCCCCCTTCCCTGGAACCCGCACAAATAACTGATTCAGTGACACGTTGAGTAAATGCATCTTTACAATCTTGTTGTTCCCAAATTGGAACTAAAATTAATTAATATAAATTATATGTTTGTGAATTTTTTTGATTATTTCTATAATATATAACACACCAGTTACTTCCATTAACATATCTGATGCAGGCCCACCAAAAAATTGGGTGCCCCATCCTAGAAAAAAATTAAACAATAATATAAATATTAATGTTTTACATTATCAACAAAAAATCAGCATACCTGTTACAACTGCAATAGAATTTTGCCATGTTTCACCAGCTGGTGGCATACACACAGGCCATATGTACGAATTAAATAAGGTGGCTTGATGAAGTTTTAAAATGGCAATGTCATTTTCATAAGTTGTCATATCAAAGTCAACATGTTGTTTTATATCAGTAACTCGAAAATCTCTGGTTCGAGTTTCATTATATGTACTAAAATCATATTCACCTAATCGAACAAATAAATCATTGGCAGTAAATTTTCTTGTACAATGTGCGGCTGTCAATACATGTCTGTCAGTAATGAGAACACCACCACAAAATGTGGTCGGTACACCTTTACGAAGTAATGCGGCCATCCAAGGCCATTCACCAGGATCAGCCGGTCGACCGCCCGTTATCTTTGGAAATGATTTTGTTGCAATGCCACAACCTATATATGTGATAATATAAATTATTTGATATTTAAACTATGTTATAAATTAAAATATATATCTATTTTTATAAATATAGAAATATAACTTAATTATTACTTACCACGCTCTTCTGGACGCACTGACAATTCTGCTGGTGCTAAATTATTTTCAATTGAATCCCAAACTGGTAAATTATCTTCACCAGTCGCTGGTAAAATTATAGATGGACCTGCTTTTTCTGATATTGAATCTGGACAGCATATTCCAATAGCGCTGATAATTTTATTTTTAATTCATGTATAGTATTTTAATATTAATCTATGTGTACATATTAAGGTCTTTAATTACAGTAATTTTATTATTACCGTGATTTTAATGATAATCACACATTCATATTTTTTTTTATAATGTAATGTTTATCCTAACAAGATGAAAACTTGTACAGTTCTGTTATTCCTAGCTTATTACATTGATACTATCAAATGCATTTGAAAACATAACAAATTATACGGTAATTAATGTCAATATATGTTCCAGAGTGATTAGATTGAAAGGCTAAATTTACCTGCAAGTAATAGGCATCAGAAACATGATCAGAAGGAGATCAGAAGACTTGCTATATTAATTTGATGGAAATCATCAATTAATCATTATCGAAATTGGTGAAATAAAAGCATGTTGTATTTAATGATTAGAAACAAAAAGTATGCAATATACAAATTATATATTTAGTTGTATGCTCAAATAATTTGTATTTTCTTCTAGAATACTAGAGGACAAAGATATTAAATATGAATAGATAAAGAATATGTTGTGTATGTAGAACGTAAATAAAAATTAAACATTGTCGAAATAGATAGCCTAAATTACTAGTAGTAATTTAGTCGAACTATATTAGAAAATTACAGTGTTTCTTATGTCGCCCAATTGAATCTAGTATTTTTTGTAACATTTCTAGCTTATTTTTATAGAAAAAAACTGACAGTAAATATTGACAGAAGGAAATTAATTAGTATTTATTCTTTGTATGAATTTTTTCTTTAGTTATTAAAAGACTATAACTCCTAATTTATGACTCTGTTGCATAATAATGCCTTTGATAATTATTAAAATGATAATGACTGTAAATATTAACTTTATAGTAGTTTTTTAAAGACGTTTGTAATAGCTTTTTAAAGACGTTTGTAATAATAATAAGCAAAAAAAAAAAGAAAACAAAACAAAAAATACTTACGATCTTTCTATAAAGCATAAATGATCTAAAACACTTCCAGCATTTTTCGTAAATTGAGATAAAACACACTGATGAATTAGTTTACAATGACCCTTACTACCCGATGGTGTTATACACTCTTGATAATTTACGTTTGGCTGTGCATTATTATAAAGAAAAGAAAATAGATTTTATTCAAAATTCAAACACTTAGCATACACTTTAATTTAAACAACATTAGATATATTTTTTAGATATGTAAGTGGAAAAATATACAACCGTATGTCATCATCACTCACCTGTCTCATCAATATCGATAAGAATCTTTTATATCTGTAATGTCCCGGAGGCCTACCATCAACTTTTGATTCAATGCCATTTATTGTATTTGAAAAAAAATCTAATTTTTAATTAAAATTAAATTAATTTATTTTTTTTCCAATTAAAAATTTATATGTAACGTAATATTGTACTTTTTTTTTATTAACCTGATTCATTTTTATTGTGTTCACCACTTTCAATGTCTTTAACTGTTATAATTAAGAAAATTGTAAGAAAAACTAATAACTTCATTGTGTAACACATTTTTATCTATAAATTATGTTTAAAAATTTAATACTAATTAATTTTAAATGGCAAATATTTAACTATATTAAGAGAATAATTTTAATTTCAATCTATACAATGTGAAACTGATAAATTAAATTGAAATTTGTTCAATTTCATATTCAATTTAACTGATTATAAACTTTGCGTTTGTTTTGTGACATTGAATTGAACGTATATGATGCTCTAATTGCGAATATTTAAATAAAATTAATGGGAACATAAATATTTTGTAAATCACAATTTTTTTTTCTTTTTTTTTAATTTGGAAAATTTGCTTCTGTTAAAAGAGTTGGATTGAGGATTTTATTTAATAATTTAAGTAAATTTAATAGTGCCTCGTAAATATGTCATTTAGTAGTCACATGATTTTAAAAATATATACATATATATATTAAGTTTAAAGCGAAGCATTCAATAAGTTGTAATTACAACCGATTCATCTAGCAAAATATTGTTAAGTAATACACTTACATTTGTGTATTGCTATTAAATCAGTAACGATTTTGTACCAAATTTTATTCCTTGTTTTTTTGAAAATTTGTTACCTAAATCTAATTCGTTCCCCAGAAGATATGACATTGTTTGTTATAAGAAACTTTGCATATCAAAGAATCTGGTTGTGTAATTGAAACAGAAAATGATAAAATAAGTTAAAGAATTTTGAACAAAATTGGATGATGCATTTTATCCTTATAAAACGCATAATACACAATAATCATAGATTTATCAAACTAAGTTCGATAAAAATACCAATAAAATTTCTGAACATTCAAAGAATTGTTTAATAATTACATTAAATTAATAAAAAAATCGAAAAACTATAACTTTTACTAATAATTACTTTGTATTTTTAACTGAAATCATTGCAATTTCTAATATAAATTTTATTAATCGAATAATATTTAACAGTTTACATTTGGCAAAATTACGAAGCAATAATTTAATTAATTTTCCCCAAATTACTTTCTGTACTCATTAAAAAAGAATGATAATATCGGCATGTTATTTCCTTCACATTACTGATAAATTTTTTTCATTATTTTAAAAATAATTATATGATAAAATTAATAAAAATATAATATGCTTTTATATATAAATTTGTTTTTAAAAATTATAATGTTTATTTATTTATTTTAAAATTATAATCTCAAAAGATTGATTACATGCAAGTTGAAATAATAATTTCATGCCACTGAAGATCGTTCCGTTAATTTAAAATTGAATCGATCAAATTAGAAAATTATCCATAAAGTTGAAAATATCTAATCGTACCGATTATTTTTTGCATTTTTGCCGGATTAGATCTGATTCTATTATATAAAAATGATAAAAAAATAATATTTTCTTATCCAATTTACAATTGATATCTTAATTTTTTCATAATAATATCCATTTATGAGTATATCATAGAAAAATAAATTACAGTGACCTTATACCAAGAATTCAATTCATAGAATATTGTATATAACTTTGGAAAAATGCAAAGTTATTCTACTCCTGGAATGCGTTTAGGTCTGAATTTTCTCGTTATAGATATTATAATTTTTTCAATTGTAATTACATTAAAATTTGAAAATTATTTAGTGGAACTAAGCCTTATACGTAGAAATTTGTTTTCTTAATAAAATTATACAAAATTGTTGTAAAAAAAAAAAACAGATTCCAGACAAAAAACTAAATTCATTTTATTCTACTCGTACTACCTACTGATAAAAGAGTATTTACGCATTTGGTGAAAAAAAAATAATACTATTTTCGTTTACTTGCATTAATTTTAAAATGACAATAAAGTAAAGTAAAATTCAGTAAATTAAGCAGCTAAAAATATATAGCATTTTTGCATGCACTAAAAAAATACTAAGAATAATCCGTTTTGTATCGAAATAAACGACAAAAATGAAAAAAAAAAATGGGAAATACATGATTAACTTATTTGTTCCCAAAATAATAAATTAAAATCTCTGTGGGTGACAAATGTTGAGACATTCTTATGATATGACAAAAATAAATTGATCAAAATAAAATACTTTGCCTAAATGTAATTAATATCTTCACTTTATGCTCTTTTTCCTCTAAATGCTAGTATTTAAATTTTATATTTATGGAATTAACGAATATTAATTCAATGAATTTCAAGTTACGATTGAACAGACAAGTTACGACTATTTAAATATTTTTTTTGAGTTCATAACAAGAATCTTTATTAAAAACTCTAATTTAATTATCATTATCTTAATCTGATTATTATTATATGTAGACCTATCTAAACATGCAACGATATTAATTAATTGTAATATTCCTCACACACAATACAAATGTTAGGTGAACATTTTTATTAACTCGAATTATCCGACACTATTTAGTTTATAGTTTTAGTACACATACCAGCATTTCCGGTCATTATCAATAGTCCAAAGAACTTAATCTTATTGCCAATAATGATTTATCAAAATGGTATGAACATTTTTTACAGAAAAAATCTTCAAATAAATTATTAGAAAATCTTTCATTTTACAAATATATAATTTAAAAGTACTTACAGCGATTATAAAAAAGGATACAGAGTCAGCATGATTGAAACATGCATTGGAAGTCTTAAACGTTTTTGGAATAAAACTTTTGATATTCAAAATAGATAAATTTAAGTGTGATATATTTTTTTTAATAATATTTAGGAAATCAAACTCAAACAATATAAATTACCGAAGATTCGGCAACACCAACTGCCTGTGGAAAGCTACAGACAAAAAAGATTCGAAAAATCAAAATAATTTCTCAGCTATTAAATAATACCATAAGATAAGCTGAAAACCTTAGATATATCTCACCATCGATTAAAAGACGAACAGTAGTACATTGTAATTAATATTAGGGTATGCATCGAAACCACTACTAATTTTTGACTATGTAATATTCGGCAATGTTAGCTACAAAATTGACCGCATCTTACATTCATAAAAAAACCCATTTCAGAACAAGATCAAGACTCACACCATATAATTTCTACATAACATATTTCACAAAATTTCATCATCATCTTGACTTTTTTAGTTGGTAATAATATGCGAATAATTTAAACTTTTTTGACGATATATATTTGTTGGCAATTGGAGCGACTAGTGAGGTACGATGGCATGCTTCGCTTTGAAGTGAATAATGCCATAGTTGACAAGATAGAAGACAACATTTAGAAAGTTATTTGACAAGATATTTTGGTACTAAAAAAGTTCTCCAAATCATGCGTACAATAGACGTGGCAGGTGTTCAAAATGCTAAGTGTAGTGTGACAATCGACACAAATTTCACTTAAATCATTATTTTATAGCTGTGAGACGTGGACAGCGACGAATATCATCATGAAACAAATCCAATTTTTCATCAATATGTGCCTTAGACGCATATTAATTTATGAAGATTGTCGGAATTCGATTGGTAATTAAATGTCTCGCTAATGCCCTATGTTGCCGCGCAGAGTATGAATGCTGATATGTTATATATGCGAACGTCATCAGATCTCATCGATGATTTAAGTTTGAATTACACATATCTAAGTTCTCATTACTGATTTATTTTGGTGAAAGAAAAAACATAATACTTTCTCAATGAATTGCCTGTTTAGGAATGTATGAAGGTAGGCGAACTTCCGGAACTAACCTACAAACTAATTGTAGTACATTTAAAATAAATGGAATTTAAACGAAACCATTTTTTTGCCAATTATACCAATAACATCTTAAACAATAACAATTTAAAATTTGATTTTCATCTTAGATATGTAATTGTTGCTTACAAATATATTGAACAGGTTTTTAATTTTTTGCCAGCAAAAAATCACAAAGTTAATTATTTCTCTTTTTCTGCAAATTATAGAATCCAACTGTATAATATTAAACAGCATTCATATGACCTAGAGGATTCGACATACGTGAGACTGTAAACAATTTTTTTTTAAATCTAAGACTTTTGTCTTCGATTAAACTGAGAAATACTGTATGTTATTAGTTTTTAAAACAGAAAAAAAAATTTTTTTTCTTCTTCCAAGTTCCAAGACTTTTATATATTCAAGTGTACAACATACAAACTACTCACTCTTAAATATATGTATATATATATACAATCTGGTTTTAATTTCCATATAAAAAATTATCATTTTCATCGACTGAAAACCATAACAGAGAACTGAGAAAATATCGAATCACATTTGTTTACAGGCTTTGGGAACGTACGGACGTTATAGCAATTTAAGTTTTTTTTTTTAAAAGTATATAAGTTTTTATCGTTGCGTTCGTATACACAATTAAAATATGTTTGTAAAGCGTGAATAGTGTGAAGTATGAAAAAACATGAAATTTGTTTTTTTTTTAAAAAAAAATTATTTCAATCTAAATATAATTAACTTTGTGATTACAACGTATTCATAATTTTGATTTGAATTATTACTTATAACATAACATACGTTTGAAATAATGTGAAAATAACAACGATCGTATTAAAAATAGTGATCGATTGTAAGTGATTGTATGAGTGTACACACTACAAATAAGAAGCAACTTACTTTTTAATTCATCAAAACTTACGCGGGCTTTTATAATCTCACTCAATCACCTTATGATTGACAGCACTTTTTTTTTGTTTTTTTAATTTTAATTTAACCATTTAACCATAATATTATTTAATGTTCTATTTTATTTTTTATTTTTTTTATTCTTTCGTTTAAATAAATAATAAGAAAGAAAAACACGTTTGTTAAGACGATAAAGTTCTTTTTTTTTTTTTTTGATTTTTTAATTAATACCTCTTATACTCTCTTCATATAACCCATCATATATAAAAGTATATTGCTAGTTTTTTGAATTTAAATGTTTGAATATATTTTAAAATAAAAAAAAAAAATAAAATAAAAATATTTGTTTATATGAAACTATTCAAGTTTGTTTTTAAATCTTTTTAAAATAAGAAGAAAAAAATTAATTAAAAATATGATTTCTAATTATTGTATACAAATTGTTAATTTTAAAAAATGACAAATTTTATTTAAAATTTGTAACAATATGTTGGATAGGAATTAAAAACCAAAACATTCTATTATATAGAAGAATAAAATACAGAGAGCATCGTTGTTTGTGGATCACCAGCATTTGAGAGTGATTAATATTAAATCAAACAGGTAATTAATTTTATTTTACATGTTTTAATAATATATAATGGTATTTTAAACGCATCGTTTTTGAAAGTCTGATAGTCTGATATTTAATTTTAAATTATTTATATATAATATATAAATAAAGAATTTAATCACCAGCATCTAAACTGCATCTATTATATGAAAATACATTTTATTAAAAAACTATATCCTATTTCAAAGGTCGTTTAATATTAAGAAGATTTTTTTTCGTACAAAACATGACAAATTTTATTATAAAAAATAATAAACTTTTTAATGTCATTTAATCATTTTAATATATAACTTAATTTATAATATCAGATTTTAGACTCTTAAACTAATTATAATGGACTTATTATAATGGACTAAATTCTATTTTAAAATTTATTTAATAATTAGTATTTGTTATTAATTTTATTTTTTGTCATCGAAAAATAGTAAAATATTTACCTGTGATCAGATGCCAATGCTGATTATCGCGATCGATCACCGTGCGGAGGTAAAGATGCGTTGAGTAACCTTGTTTATAGTCGTCCAGTCCATTCGTTATTAAGTTAATATATATATAGCTAACTTAAAAATACCGTTATAACTTGCCTCTTAGCAGTCATAAAAACAAAGTTGTATAGCTTTACATGGAAGTCGATGAAATACAATAGACAATCAACAATATTAGAATCTGTGTAATTTTAAAGAAACAAATAACACAGACCAATTTGTATGTCTTAAATTTTATAATCTATGGCTACCTAGTTTGTTGTTTAAATGTTTTTTCAAATAGTCGACAAACAGATATTAACATCATTTTTTTAGCCCAGATTAAATGCCATTATTGACATATGGTACTATATACTGACTACTACTATGTAATCATGATCAACGACTGCACTGCATCCGAACTGAATTGGACAATTGTACATTCTTTCAAACATCGCATCGATGCAGTATTTGTGGTTTTCGAAGATTTAGTAAGTAAAAATGTGAAATTAATTATTGCTGTCCGAAATGAAAAACGCACTGTTTAATATTAAATTAAATTGTGCAGTTTAACTTTTAAATTATTACAAATCCAAAATTGACTACACATGTCTACTTCAATTAGATTTTGTTTTTCACTGAAATTCAATAAAAAAATTATTTTAATTGATTAACTTAAAAACAATAATAATCGAAATATTAAATGCGTATTACATTATCGTCTTACGAGTACTTAGTCCTTTTTTGAATAAAAAACTCCGTATCCTATGTTAATAGTAGTCTCATTGTATATTACCTTATTTGATTGATGATTTTTATTATGTACTAAAACTTGATCTCATTATCTACCTTATTGGCACAGTAGTTATCTATATAAATGGTAATAGTACACGTAGCAGATGTTTTTTTATCAACGTAATTGATACATTATTTGATAAATTAGTTGTGTGGTAAAGTTAAATAAATGATCATGATCATAATAAAATAAACTATAGTGCATTAGTATAATTTTTAATCAACGGTATATGCAACGTGGTGTAACGTTGAATAAGATAAATATTGTGATTGATAACATGACGTTCCAACATAGATTGGATTGTCATTTGGCAGTTCATCGAATATTTTTTTAACAAACGTCAAATGTTTAATATTAGATTTCAGACGAAATTCTGGTGAATTTAAATTAGATCCAAATTTGAAAAATTTTCGAAATCTTTATAATTTATACTTTATAATCTATCTATATAATGCATTTGTACTTATATGCAGTAATCCATTAATTTAGATATTATGATATTAACTAATATTCGGTTGACGAATGGTGTGATCAATGATTAACATCTACAGGCAACACAACTAACTCAATTTTTATATGGTTGATATTTAGTATAAATGTATAAAGGTATCATATCGACCTAAGTACTAATTTTATAGTTTTTATTTTCTTTCAAAAAATATATGACTAATTGATTATGAATATCAATTGATTTGACGGATGGCAATATGATTATAAATTTAATCTTATACATTTGAATTTTCTTGACAAATAGTTGTCAGTAAATGATATTCAACTATCAATCTTCTGCTAATCTCTATCTATACATATCATTAATTAATAATTTTATATTTTCCAAAATCGATATCAAATGTTTTTACGATACAAAATAATATATATGAAATTTGATCCTTTTCACATACGATTAATTAATAAATAATTAAATAAAAAGTTATCGTTAAAATATTGATTGATATCATTATGGCATTAAGTGATCATTGATCAATATAATATGTCCAAGTAAATGTTTATATTATATAGAAAAAAAAAATTATTATTTAGCACTCATTCATATTTTGAAAGCCGCCAATATTTATCCATAAAATGCTTTTGGATAAAAATTTTAACCATGAAATCTAATATTTCTTAATGATATATTAACATAGAAAAGATGTCATGATAAATATTTAATGATAGTATAATACTATATTTATGCGTGTAAAAAATATGAACATCTTTTGGTATTCGAAATATCAGAAGATTTTTTTCTTTTTAATACTTATTTATTTGCATTTTTCTATTTTATAGTTATTTTATTAGATTCTATTTTATCACATCAGAATCTAAATATTACAAATTAATTTTGATTTTTACAAAATCAATCAAATCTTGTGCTATATGTGAAGATCATTTGCATGATTTTTTGATATTTTAAAAAAAAATCTCTATACTTGACTTACATGACTTATTTGTATATAGACTTGGTGGAAAAACATCTCACCAACAAACTAGGTAGCTTTAATTTTACCCTCCACTCTGATTTCAAAATGTGAATGTGATACTAAAATTGATGTAAACTTTCTCAAATGCATATTCATTATTTTTCCATTCTCCCATACCACTGGTCTACTAAACTCTTTTCTTCCTAGCCATTTACCTTGAGCCTTTGCTAAAAATGCGTTATTTGCAATATACTCGTTAGACTACTGTCCTGAATGTAAAGCGGATCCAATTGACAAATTTATACATCGCCTGCCAGTCTTCACAAATTCTCAGTTAATATTGAATTTTGACTAGAAAATTTTAACTATGCAACTATTATTATATAATATAAATTATCTGTGCGCTAATTTCAGTTATTTGATTTTTTTTTTTAATATTCAAACTTAATTTATTTTGAAATATTTCAAATGGTTCTCGATTTATTTATATTATATATAAATATTGAACATATTTTCTTAATTATCTAGAATTTGGGAATTTGTAGACACCTTACTGTACAACAAGTTTATCAATATGAACTATGATACAAGTCAAGTATTTTTTTAAAAATTTTATGTTCTTTCTTACAATCTTTTGATATTCTACCGTTTCAATAATTTTTTTTAACAACCTTCTTAAACACACATAACTGCTGAAAATCTTTTGATTATTTTGCTTTATAAATAATGAATGGGACCAATTAATACATAACAATTTTATTCACCTGCATGATTTGAACTCTAAATAAAAATATATGATAAATAAGTGTTATGTATGACGATATGTATAATATAATAATAAAAGGTAAAAGAAGTAAATTTGACAAGGCCACAAGAATACCATTAGGTTCAAGGAAATTGTTCATTTTAAAATTGGAGAAAATGATTAATCTACTCTTATATAAATGTATTTAATATATAAGATGCATTGCATGTCTTGTATATATAAATAATTACATTATACCAATTCTTTTTTTTTATAAAGTGTTTTTTGTCTCTAAAAAGGAAACCAGAAATTTTAGTAGAGTTTTTATTAAGATAAAGAAGACGTTTTTTAATGAATTGTAACTTTTATAAATAAAAAAACAAAAAAAAAAAAAAACAAGTATGAAGAAACACACATAACAATTTTTATGTTTTGGTGATTCCAAAAATTTGTGGGCCTGACTTATGTTCTTTTATTTTTCGGCAAATTTTTTATTCCATATCTTCTTTTATACACTCTTGATATAATAAATTTAAATTCGCACACGAATATGCCATTTTATCCATATGAAAACATATTTTATCCTATTATATATATAAATATATAGATATATGATACATAAGATATGTATCTTTTAACATATAAATAATATTATGAACATAGGTGTAAAATCAAAGAAATATATTATATTATTGTAATTTTTTATATATACAATAAAAATTGATCAATAATTCGAAGAAAACAAAATGCAAAATTACGTACTCTGTGGTTTTTGAAATAGTTTTTTAAAAGTTCTTTTATAAATTTTATTGTATGCACAAAGTATATCGAAATAAACATGCAAATTTTTCCAAAGAAGTATTAATTTTCTGTGGTCGGATGGCAATCTATAAATAAATTAAATACTGATTAGAAATAAAATTAATATAATATTAAGTGCTAGTCTTAAAAGGAAATCAGGTTATGGTTAGTGGTTTTTTCATCTGTTTTCATAAATATTGTGTAGGTATTTATATATGCAAATATGTATTGGCACCTTTTTATAATACAGTTTTTCAAAAATCTGTATTATAATAAATGAAATTTGTTTACAAAATAATTGCAAGTTTTTCGTAATTTTCTTTCATTGATAAATTATTGCAAATTATTATTTTCTAGTCCATATTAATATATAGTTTATATATTTTTCCACTGGTAATTATTTGAATATACTTAGTATTATGCATAAAAAATGTAATACTATTTTTATAAATGTATATTACTTTAAATTTTATAAAATAAAATTTACAATTTATTATATAGGAATTTTAATTAAATTTGTGATACTTTTATGATTATTTTTATCGATTTTCACACTTTAAACAAAAATAGGTTTATTGATTACAAATTAT
Source organism: Penthetria funebris (assembly GCA_027564355.1). Lineage (NCBI taxonomy): Eukaryota > Metazoa > Arthropoda > Insecta > Diptera > Pleciidae > Penthetria > Penthetria funebris. The sequence continues at coordinate 15,088 of JANSTX010016408.1, forward strand.
ATTTTAATTTTAAAAATAATTTATTTGCATAATGTGTGAATTTTGCATTTTTACTAAATGATTTCTCTTTGATAAAATAAATGCATATTTGAATTGAATTGTTGCCCATATATGAAAATATATTAATATGATAAATAATGATTAAATTGTTTTAATATGTACATGAACATAAATTAGAAACATTGTATATATTTTATTATCTCGATTTCCAAAATAAATCATATCATTTAACCAGAATATTATATAATTGACACATAATCCTAATTAAACAATTGATAATATAATTAATAATCTCACTTGAGTAATCAGAATATTGCCTAATAGTTTTATGTGATTTGACAAAGACTTTTGCGATCAGAAAAAAAAAAAAAATAAAAAATAATAATAAAACAACACTACTATTATATTATACAGATGTTTTTTTTTTTTAAAAAAAAAAATCTTGTTTTATTTTTTAATTAGCAATTTAAAATGAAATAAATTAAAAACCATATAGTGTTCCTACATATTATTTATAGTTCTAAAAACCAGCAGCTTTTATAATCACATCCTTTCATGAAATGACATTATTTTTTTTTTTTAAAACATTACCCAATTCATAATAAATTTAAATATCAAAACATTGACTCCTGAAAATGAATATTAAAATGTTTATAATTTGTATACATATGATGGCTACTTTGAATATATAATTATTTATAGTTTATTATTATAGCATAGGTATTTTGAAATAACTAAATTTAACTACCTTCATCATAGATTTATTAAGTTTTATACATTGAGTTCGCAAATATTATTATGCAAATTATTATGGTTTTTCGCACAAAATTTATTATGGCGCCAATACAATATCGATACTGCCACCATTATATATATAGGTAGATAATTTTTAATTTTCTTGTTTAATATGTATATTGTTTATATATATACACCTATTACATTATAACTCTACCTTTAATATATTCATATAAATATGGCATATATTTAATTTCATATATAATTAGTAAATAAATGGTAAATGTTAACGTAATTATCTTTAATAAGTACTAATATAGTATAATAATGAAAGAAAAACTATGTATAAATTATGTGGTTTACTAATTACAGCTGTATACAAATTTCTTAACTTCACATAATCATTATACACAAAAAATTATAATTACTAATTCAATACAGTAAATTTTTAAAAATATTTATAATTTATTCGTGATTGAATATTTATTTACATGTCGCATATGTAACCAAAATTGTTCGAAAAAATAGATAAAAATTATGTAAAAAATAATTATTTGTTATATCGATCATTTCGAAACCTAATAGAATAATCTATGGTTTTGTGATTATTATAATTAATAAATTATCATGATATAAAATTTAAGTAAACAACCCTGCTGCTTTGGTCATTCAATTATATTTCGAATATTACAATTGAAGATGGATAAAGTGTGAATTATTAGAATCTGCAATATTCTTGGTAAATATATAGACATTCAAGGAGACTCTATAAATATGTATACGAAAATAAGTGTGATGAACTATTTTTTATTTTATTCTTTCCTAACTTATTGAAAAAACCGTCTTCTCTTCACGTTTGTACACAACCAAAATATAAAAAAACACAATTTCCATAAAATTGTTTATTTGTTTATAAATATTGAAAACATTTTGTTATTTAAATAAATTCTATATGGTTTTTTTCCTTTTTTTTTTTGGATTTTTTTTTTTGTTGGTTTTTGGTATGCTAATCATTACTACGTGATGAAAGATTTGGTATATTTCTATTGAAAATTTTCAATGTTGAAGAAAAGATAAACTATGAAAGATTTATATTTTCGTATTATTATAGGTTTTACATGATATATTTTATTATATATATGAACACATTAGGCATTGTAACAGAAAAAATGGTATATTTTTCTATTCTAAAAGATTTTTTTTTGTGACCACAAATTATATATAAAGTGAAATAGTTTATTTAATTTTTTCTTCTTCTAGAATTTTACTGCATTTTCACACGATTTTTCTTA
>JANSTX010016419.1:0-17106 GCA_027564355.1 Penthetria funebris
AAAATGAAAAAAACCAACTTGTTTAGAACTTAAAAATATTTATAAATTATATTACTATTGCAAAACCTAAGATATATATATATATACGTCTGTACGAAATGTATGGTAACAGATTTGTTTAATGTCGGTTCATTCTTAAAATATCCACATAAGAGCACATATAAAAATGAGTCTAGTATCATAATAAAATCCATATGTAACCCATAATTGTATCTTTTATTACCCGAAATGGGCAATGTCATATTATATTCTCTCCATGGATACTCGTAGAAGTTCTGTTTGTATATTACCTTTCTATATTTTATTTTAGTTTGACTATGGTTTTGAGTGTGAATTTTAGTTCATTTTTATTGCAATAAGTCCTATATTCAGGATACACATACTCCTTAAGAGTATAGACAAATGGTGCTTAAAGTAAAATAATTTATATGTGATTTTGAGATATGGGGCGCTGTACACACCAACATTGAGCTCCACAATATCGCATTTTACATTTATTAAGGGAAAATGCTTTTGTAGCGTAATAAATCAATAAATACGGGTTGGTTTTTTTGTCTTTTTTTTTTTTGTTTTTTGCATCAAAATCAATTACTGATTTATGTGCAAGTATTCAGACACCATATTGACAGTTGAATGTAATTCAATATTCGTATGTACACGCGTATATATAAATGATATATCGGGAACATTTTGATTATTTTTTATTTTATTTTTACATTTTACCAAGCTATAAATTGGAAAACGATTTTTTATTACATCATAGAGTTAAAGTTATACAATAGAAGACTGGCTATTGAATTTGATAGAAGAAGAGTCTGATTATCCATAACATCGATTATATTTTACATGTCCCTTTTATTATATATTGGAGGGTTATGTGCAAACCAGACAAAGTTGTATGTGATTTTCAATTTTAGTAAAATAATCTAAATGCCCATTTTCAGAATAAAAAAATTAATTGGAAAAGAGGAAAATCTGTCAAAAAAAAACTAGGAATGAATTAGTGCTGATATAAAAACATGGTTAAAAGCAGTACAGTATTTCCTTTTTCTTTTTTTTCATATTATGCATATCATTGAACCTATCTGTAAATACCATACATACAAAAAAAAAAACAAAAAAAAATGTCCAGTGCAGATTACACCCTCAATCCTGAAAATAAATTAAAAGATTAAGCGATGTCATTATTAGAGTGTGGATAGCCTATAGCAGTGCTTAAAATTCATTGAAAATTAATTGTTGTTTCGGAGTTTGTTGTTTTGTTTTTAAATTATTTTAAATATGACAAAAAAATCAGGGTAAATTTATTATTATGGTAGCCTACAGTTTTAATTTCAACTAAATTATATAGGCGGAATTGGTATTAGTAAACAAGTCGGTCTAAAGATTAATTGTTCAAAGAAGCAATTAATGAGAATTGCGGTTCGTATATTACAAATATTATTTGCTGTTAATGGCAAATAAATGGACAAAGGGACATAGCTATAAGTTTCTGGTAAAATACAATTGGCAAATCTGAAATCGATAAACAAGGTGTCCGATTAAAGTAGATGTGATCAAATTCAATAAATGTGTAACAGGCGAGCATGAATATGGATATTATTTTTCAGATCAATGATTTTCGTAAACAAAAACTTTGATTGATGTTTGTAAATTACAGTTATTTTTGTCCTGGTCATCATAATAAATTTATTAAAAAGGTCAATTATAAGAGAAGAATAATTTATGATTCGTTGACTGTTTCATTTAATGTATCGTATGATATTGAATGAGTGTGTGCATTAAAAAAATATATCACCTATTATATGGTATGTAGTAACAGGCGAGCAGGAACATAGAAAATCAAATTTTCAGAATGAAGCAAACCCTATAAAAATTATTTGAAAACCAGTACACCTTATTTCTCAATGGCCAGTTGTGAGTCAATGTAAAAAATTCCTTCCAAGTCCTTACAAAATATCTTAAAATCAATACACGCGTAACAAACGAGCAGAAACATAGTAAATAAAATCTTCAGAGCAAAGCTGAAATCCAATAAGAAATAATTTAAAAACCAGACCATCTACAAGGTCAGTATAATTTTGATCCAATTTTTAGCAATGTTACGCTATTTTTAAGGCCTTACAATAATATTTTAGCGAAGAATCGTGATTAGGGGTTCTAGTACCAGTGGTAGGGCATTGACAACCAATTTTTTTTTAACATTAAGTTGGATGTTGCTTTATATTTTACCAGTAGCTTTTTTCAATGGTATCATATTAGGTTTTTTATCATCTTATTATTTAGTCATTTATTATGTTACACGATATAGGTGGATGTCTGTCAAAAGCACTTAATCTAAGAAATGATCAATGTCGTTATGTCTTTAATTAGTGGATAGAAGTAGTTTACGATTTTACCTCAAATGTGTAGAATGATTGTGAACATATTCGAAATATCAATTAATTCATGGTGGCTCAGATATTGCGACCTTAAATCTACAGGGCGATATTAAGTCTTCAATAAATATCGATGATGTTGATGTTTATCGAAAATATACAAAACCGTTGAAATTGATTTTAAAATAAATCACCTCCTTATCCTTACCTACATCCTTCCATATTTGTTATCACCAAATTTATTCGTCTATATCCTCAGTTCAAAAGTATTATTACACATCTTGTGTAAAATTTATAAAATTTTCTCATAAAAATTTTCAAATAATAAAATGTATATTTTTGTGACCATTCTTAAAGATTACCTATACCTATCCATAAATGATCGACCCATTTAAGTGGACAATTCGTATTCAAGTGGAAACTGTTTCTACAACCTATTAGATTTCAAGCATGTTTTATACAATGGAGCTATGTTTAGTAAGTTTGAAGATGATACTGACATAAGTACCAACATATATAGTTATAAAGATTTCCGTAATCGTCGAAGGAAACTTGTAGATAAAGTCCTATGCTATGTTTAATGGTTCAATATGCAATGATAATAATCTATAAATTGCTAAAATGCTAGAGAAATATGTGTATAAATTGTGGTTGAGCAAAATTCTTAAGTCATTATTTGTAATCAGAGTCGGATAATCTTAGTTGTTAACATTTTAATAACAATATATGAATGCATGTACTATACACTTTTCAGTGTAGAATCGCTACTAGAACTATATGTATGGTGACTATTATTTACAATAAAATAATATTCTTATGGTGAAAAATTATAATACGGTTGGGGATGGGCAAGGGTATGTGCAAACGTTTGAAATAAGGATATAATAGTATTATTTAAATTGTGGATAGAAGAACCTTATGTGCACAAAAATAGAAGCGGAAAATGAGTTGAAAGCTTCTTTTTTTCACTATTCCATAATGTTTTGCTAGGATATTTTTATATCCTTTTTACTTGTTTTTTTTTTTTTTGTTTGTCGCCGGTAATAACTACTTGCATAATAACTTCTTTTTTTATTATATATACGATATGGAGATGTTTTTTTTCTTGCCCAAAACTACCTATACTAGAGTGCGTTATATATACCTTGATGGTATTCGATGTTGTTTGTAGTGACTCTTCCTTAGTCCCAGACCCAATATGATTGTTGACTCACCATTTATACCATACCATATACGTTTTACCCATGGCATGTATACCCATCCACCATATTATTATATTGTTGAACTCTTGCATACATAGATTTTCATATAAACTTTTATTTGTCCTTAGTTGGTTATATACACAATAATGGCATTACGAGGTAAAAGCACAACGATTTACGACACCGTTAAACCAGAAGTAATGTTTATTAACCATATATACTGGGAATGTTATATGATTCTCTGAACTGTATTGTATTAAATAACAAACTGGCAATAAAGAATGACATCTAATGGTGATGTATGGTGAACCATATAATTATATAAAGGTAAATTTGCTTTTCTATTTATTTTAAAGTAAGATTTTTCCATTATATGTTCATGGAAAACGTTGTTTATTATTAAAAAAAATGAAAATATATGATATTACATAATTTATATGAATGCGAACGAATGAGAAACAGTACATAATTGGATAGCTTCAATTATTTTAGTTACTTGACATATTTGTGTTATACCTGAGAGGAGTTACTCACCTATACGCATCGTCAACTTGTAATTTTAAAACATCTAAGTTCTTTCTTGCATTTTTACAGCATCCATCTACATATCATTATTCGCATACTGAATCAACGAACAACCGTTATTACTGTTGATTTCTGGCTGTTGCTTTCACTTCAATTCCATCTGCAACCACTTGACCCGGTGTTATATAAATCTGAAGATTCCGTATATGTATGGTCGATCCAACTTTATTCGAGTGACAATACTGTTTATCGCATCCCTATCTGTCAGTCTCCACAAATTCTAGTTTAATATGTATTTGACCAGAAAATTCGAAATATATCATACTTCTGTGATACCTATAATTTAACATGAGTTCGTAATACGATATTATTTTTGTCACCTTCTCAAGTTTCGGAGTCATATAATAAAGCAATTAAAAGATGATTGACTATATTTTGCATACCAAATATTAAAGAACTTTACATATTTTCTAGCACCAATATTGAGAAAGGAAGAACCATCAATAGCGAATATTATACGGCGGTATTGATGCGTTTGAAAGAAAAAATTGTGAAAAAAGAATAAAGAAAGAAGAAAAAAGTGCTCTTTAACCAAGACAATGCATCGTGTCACAACAAGTCCATCGTAATCGTCATTGCAATATTTCACGAATTGCACTTTTTCTCTGGATCTGGCTCCCAGCGACTACTACCTATTTGCAGATCTAAGAAAGCTCATGGTAAAGAGATTTGACTCCAATGAAGAAGTGATTGCTGAAACTGAAAGGTATTTTGAGACCAACACGGTAAATCGTTCTACTAAAAAGGCATCGATATGTTAGAGACTGGGTAGTCACAATAACACTTAACTGATATGTAATTTAGGAGTTATATTCAAATTATTACAAGAATGCAACAATTTACTATAGGTAAACTTGTTAAAACAATAATCGCATAATTTCGACATGGATTCCAGGGCAAAAAAATGCATTCTGATGATGGAGAACCTGAAAAACTGGATGTTAATATGCCTATGGTAGGAAATGTTTAGGGTCTGTGACGGTATTTGACCTTGCTAAAAATACGCGGTAAGGCATGCCATTAACAACATTAAATCGAAGATTATATTATTGGTTTATCAGTAAAAGAATGAACTAAAAGCATTCATAATTCAACATGAATGGTCCGTTAGTAAATAGGTTCAGATTCAGATGACTGCTTATGCAACCGATTTATTATGTACCGATTTATTGCATATTTATGCTATAAATAGCAAATTTTCTATAATTACAACGCTATAGTCTGTTAATGTAACACGAGTGTTCCAACAAACACACCCTTATGAATTCAAAATATAATCATCTTAAACTGTAGCATTTATTTTTCAGAAAAAATACGATTCTAACTCTTTAATTACTCCATAGGGTTGAATTTAAATAAAATCTAATAACTTTCACATCATCGACAATATCCATTTTGTTTTTCTAATTTTCATCAAAATGAGTAAATTTCATCAAAACACCACTGTCAGATCTACCAGCGCTCTACCCCATTCATTTAATCCTGTAATGGGATATTATTTGTTTATATATCTAACGTAACTACTTTGAAATAATTAGAACACACCTGAATAAACATACATTCGTATAGAAGAGCAGCAGTTGCGGAAGATTTTGTAATGAAAATCTATGTACGAGTAGATAAGGATCATAAGGAATATATCAAGAACAGTAATTTTCATTTTGTGAAAAGGCTTTGATTTAAATTACTAGCTTTATATTATATAGTCGTTCGTATATATTAAAGATACATTCTCTTTGATCAGAAATGAATATTATTTTGACTTTGAATTTTGTTATTTGTACTATATACTAGGTAACGGTATACCTACCCCTAAAAGTATTTTAACAATTATTATATGTAAGTTAATGTTCATAAAAATGATGAGAAAGGAAAATTTTGAAATCACTCAAGTGAATTTTACTGGTTAATTATAGAAATATGTAAATGCTATTTTCATCCTTTTGTTTTAAAGTGTAGGTTAAGGGTTATAAAAAAAGTAACGACTCATACACGAACTACTCTTAAATTTGGCTTAGAAAATATGTAACCAAGTCAAAAATCTTTTACAAAAATGGACTGTTCTCTAAATTCGTAAACATTTTCATCTGAATCCGTTCTGTTACTTGATCCCTATAGTACTATAGCATATTCACTACCAGATGACAACGATAAAATCACTTAAAATCTGTATCCGTCTACAGTACATGTTTTGTTGTTTCATGAATAAATTCATAGATTACAAGTAATGGTGAAGATTTGCATATAATTTAATATATGGCTACTAATAACACAATCGAGTACGTAGAACTTCTGGATACCATAAACATTAACATATAAGTAGGACAATCAGGTAATGATAAACTGTAAATTATTCACTGTGAATTGAAACAATATAAGGATATCCCTTGTATTTTTTATTCAAAGAAGACACATATTTTTTTAAATTCAGTACATGCAATAGCATCTGTACAATTATTTTGTCACTTTATTCTAAAGAATAATCCATTTTCGAAACTATTTTTGCCTAAAAATTAGTATACTTTTTATTCAGCATTGGATACTTAAAAGTTTTCATTGAATTTTCTTTTCCATTATCATGTGTACAAACCTTTATACTTGTACCAATTTTTCTTTTATACCATTCAGAAAATAAAGCTTTGATATGCAGTTTTTGAGGTGAAATATTAATATGAACGAATTTGTAGAAGATAAAGTTGTATATTGCAAAATTTTTTCAGTTACAAAGGAATGTATGGAATGATATAAAAATGTTGTGTTACAAGTGCTACCAAGGACTTCAAATATAAAATAAATTTTCTGTTGTACATCATGTTTTTGGTATATATCGCTGCACTGCACTTTAGTAATTTATTTGAATAATATATATTTAATTGGCGAGGTACATTTATTTGTCATTAATTATTATTCTTCATTAATTCACTGCAGAACGTAGGACTCCACAATTTCAAAATTTTATCAGTGGTGTATTTGAACGTGCGATTGTGTATAATAGAATACCATAGAAATTATTTGGCAATTGGTTTACGATTTACTCATTTTACAGGTGTTAGAATTTTGCACCCATAATATGATGAATCAAAAAATTTAACAAACTGCTCAATATGCCTGTGTGGTTCAAGTTACGTAGTGTCAGCTTGAAAGAATGTCGGCTGCACGATGATTCTAAGATTCGAAGATTCTCATACGTGTCTAAGCGAAACAAAATCCGCTTCAAAACATCTAAAATTCGAAAAAGTTGCCGACGCTGATAATTATTGCGCCAGAAATTCTAGAATTGAAATTGGAAAATATCGCTTTTGTATTAAATTCCATTATTGGTTAAGTGTGAGGCTGACTTGAGTACGGAAGAAATTTTTGAACGTATTATTTGTAAGTGATAGGCTTGTTTCGGAAATGGCAGATGCCTTTGACGAATATTTACAATGGTACAACTGGTAAGATTTGGAGTGAAATGAATGTGCTGGCCTGAAATCGTAAACAATAGCGGATGTGCGTTGTAGATCTATGCTTCCGCCTGTAGTAAAAGTTAAGATGATGTTGATGAAATATTTATATCAGAAATTCAAATTTTCATTAATAAATGTCTCAGGCACATACACACAATCTTTTGCCCTAAAAAGGTATCAAACAGAAATTTATGCGAACTAGCAACAAGATTATCAAACTCAGATAGGGAAATTAAACTGAAAATACATCGGTAATATTGTGGTGAAAAACCATCAGTAAGTGCAGTATCAGTGGTAACGGAGATGCAGTAAAGTAAACGTACTATAACCAGAGATCGCGACCAATGACGGTCGTACGTTGAATCATTACGTCAAAATTATAAACATTATTGTTTAACTCAACTACTTCTATGTTAATTAATACCAAGTTGTCAATAAAACAAACAATTACCACGATATTTTGCTTTATATTTGGTTTAATGAAATTGAACTATGCCTTGATTATTGATACTCAGAACTTAATTAACTTAATGCAAATAAAATTATTAGCAATTAGTATTGTTATTGAATTAATAAATTCTATCCTATATGCCATCAAATTATAGTATGTCTTATCCTATTAAATGATTGCTTTTCAATTTACTACATAGAACATTATATCAGTTTATAAATATCTATTAACACCCTTAAACTGTTCGTATATATACTCGTCTATATATTTATATATATACATGTCATATGAGTATTATCTAAATTGTATAACGTAAAGGTCAAAATTTCGGAAGTTCATACAGGAAAATAACAAACATAAATTTCCACAGATGTTTCAATCCAATCTAGGGAAAACCAATAACTTTGGAAAGTCAACGATACTTATTTAAATTCAGCATCAATTACCGTGCACTATACAACACCGCGAAATGCAATTTCCGTTTGATTTCTTATCAAATATAATCACAGAATATAATGACTATATGTGCATACAGGGAGGACTATTTATATATATATATGTATATATACATGTAGTACAAATATATGAAATTATCACTTAATCTGGCTGTATATACGAAAATAGGGACTAAATTTCCCGTAAAGCTTAAATCTATATTTGTAATAGCATGTATTTAATTTAAGTTTAATGTTTAAAACCTATGCCTTAAATATATATACATACGAATATATATACCAATAACATCCCCTATTTCAAAGAGTTATTTTATATATAAGTAAATATAAGAAAATAGTTACATAAATGTATGTATGAGTACTATAATACATATAATAAGTACCGTATACAGTAGCACAGTTTTCCATCGGGAAAAACTTTAATGAAAAGTTAATAAAATAAAATAATTAAATAGAAATTAATTGTACAAAACTTTATATTAATTATTTTACATGAACTTTTATATTTTACCCTAAAGGACATAATTCTAATTCTGAGTGTTGTTGATTTCTTTAAATCTTCACAAATTTTCATCAATTTGCATAATTTGAAAAAATTAAATAACCATGAGAAAAATTTTCTCATTATGTAATTCGATAATAATTTAGCATTTATAATAATCACGATTTTAATTTAAATTAAGTATTATAAAAGTTATTAGTTAACTGCGAATTTTATATAATTGTTGACGAAAACTTTTTAAAATATCAAAATGTGTCGCATTGCAATTATAATTTATTTTGTACTATTCGCGCTGTATCCTATTTTTTATAAAATTCAATTAAAATTATATAAAGTACAATAAAACTTTACAGAACTCATTGCTACACATGTACAAAAACAGGATAATGCAATGTGGCGACTAGTAACTTATCAAATAGGGTAGACAAATATTAAATTTTAATAAATTCGCAATTATTCATCAGTAACTCAACTGGAATTCCTCAAAATTCATAGTAAATATATATAACATAAAATCAGATTTGCGGTTAGAAGTTAGACTATTATTACTATCTGGGTAGTACGTTCCTGACATCGATGCAGAAAAGAATTTTTTTTAAATTGATATCAGTCGATTAGAAGTGTAAAGTGATATTTTAAAAATTTTAAATGGTTTCATTTTTATCATTACGATTATGCAAGTTTCTTTAAATATACTATCAGACGTGGAGAAAGTTTGTTTGTATTTAATAATACATTCTGGACATTAAGTGATGGAGGGTGTAGTACTATAGAACAGGTTAGTGTACATACAAAAAAAAAAAATATTTTAAAATTCTGTATTAGGCGAACAGGAATGTTAAGTGTTTAATTTTTTTTGAAACTTGATGTCAGGCAAGCATGAACGTAAGGTGATATTGAAACATTCAAAATGTTTTCCATTTTTATAGTTACACAAATTTAAGTTTTATAAAATGTATTATCAGGGTAGCAGAAACTCTAGAAAAGCGTAATATTCTTGGAAATTCAGGGGATGAAATAGTATTATGGGTCAAAGCATACTGTACGTGCAAAATAGTTTTCTTTAAATTTGGTATAACATTTGAATTTTATTGTAGAAACATTTTAAATCAAATAGAAACAATCATCTACAATTGAAATTAAGGAAATTGCATTTCATGCAATTGTAAAGCAGTTGCACTTAGGTGCAAGCGATGTATGTTTGATGTAAGGTGTGTTTAGTAAATAGGCGTCACATGTTCAAAAATATAATGTATAATGTATGATAATATTAATTATTTATGCAGCAACGGTCAAAAATACTACACAGTATTTTAACATCCGATCAGTGATGCATTTATCACAAGTATAAATTTCATTCATTCCATCAAACAATTTCACTTCTTTATTAAAGTTTGTTATTATAAAATTCCTTTAGCAGTTCTAGAATATTTTATTTTATACACGTCTATAAATAGAATAGTATATCGACAGTTGAAAATGCAAGCAATGGGAACAAAATGAAGATCCAAATATTCTATCACAATATCATTTAACTGGAAATGATTGCACAATGCGTTCAATATCTACTCAAGTAGAATGTAAGAAGATATGGTAATTTCTATTTATTGTTATTTCGAATATCATGAAAATTACTACAATTTTCATCTGAAATTTTGTTTGAGGAAAATTATATTATTATGGCATACATTTACATGAAATGCATTCGTATGCACAGGCACACTATATAATATAAAACTGTTCACAATATAATATTATATAGTACAATGAATATAGTGTTGCAATCTGAATATTTAGATATCAAATTAAATTTTTAGCATATCAACGAGTATATTATCCAAATTACAATTGGAATTGGAAAGATTTACACTAGAAATCAACAGATTTTGTAATCTTTTTTATAATTGCATAAGCCGTAACCAAATGAATAACATCATAAAACATACGATTTAACTATTCTTTATTTATTACTCAAATTGCTGATGGTCTAGTATTTTTTTAGAAACATAAGTGCTAACAAAGACCAACTTTCAGAGCACATTTACGGGAAATTAACTCTTTGAGAATACTAAATGCAACTTAACTTCTGAAATACTAGGCAATCAATAATTTTGTAAACGAGGAAGGATAATCAACACATGTGTTATTAAGTGCATAATTTATGCTAGGATAATATGCAATAACTATTATATAAGAAGCGATTACAATAAATGTTATTGAAACGATATCTTGCAAAATCAAGTGACTAGATCTCACAAATTAGATAATTCCTTAACATTATTAATTTCTATTGTCAATTTATCTGCAGTTAACCACCAAACGATATTATAGATAAAATTTTTGTAGATAGCAAAAGAAAACTAGATAGATAAAATCCAAGTTTCTGATACAGCAATGTATACAGTACCCACAGATAATCGTAGTCTTTGTGATTTTTTTCACTAAAATTTACTAGAGCATAGACTAAACACAATATGTATGATCGGAAAATGTTAGTAGCCTACTCGGCAATAAAAAACTTTCAGTTTATACTCGAAAGTAAATCGTTCACATTATTCATCAAAAATACTTGACATACTTTTACTCAGTTACAAAAATGTGATCGTGTTTTTCCCCTGATCAATTCTCACGATATTATCGCACAGTTCAATGCCGATATTTGAGTAGAGTACAATACAGGTATATGCTCTGGTCAAATATAAGTCAGGTGATCTAACCTTTGAAATAGGTTATTACTTTTATCAAACCTACGGAAGTACCAATATTTGGTACCGACTATATACTATATAATTATTCCACGAAAAATTATTGAGGGACCAGAAGTTTTGATGCATTTTCAAAGGTCATCAAAAAATTCACCGAGATACACATCAATATTACAAGGCATTTGCCACTGTCATTGCTTAGCGACAAAACTACTGGTCAATAGTTAACTTTAGGCCAGCGATATGATTGACAATAGAGTCAATAAAGTATGCCGATAAATAACATCTTAAACGTATTAGCAAGCGCAGATACGACGGCAGGACATTCTAATATGTTATGAAAGTGTCAAAAATCAACTTGACTCGCATTAAGGTCTGTTATGAAAATTTCACCACCATGATAATAAATATTACTTTGTCTGTAACTTCTGTTGTTAGTTTTTAAAGTATGTCTAGTAATAAATTTTATTTCCACAAGGTGTAAAACCTGAAGTTTCAAACGTCCTAAAGATTGTTGAAGACAATTTTCAAATGAATCAACTTTATGCGAACAACAAAATTAACATAACAACACAACTCAATAATAAATCAGAGAATGAATTCTTATCGATTGTACAGATTATAAAAAAATCCCTAATTTAAACTTAATCGATAAAAACTTTTTAAACCATTAATCACCTTCTTCAGTCCCGCCATATCGCTATATTAATTCTCACTAATTATCACTGATTTCTAAAATATTGGTCATATATCCTTTTTTGATACCCTCATAGCTTATATTATAATTAGATTAAATTATAATTTAATTTGAGTACGATACCATAGACGTAAATAAAGACCAAAGTACAATTTTTCTGTATCTTAAAAATTTAGTGAAAATAAATAGAACAAAATTGTCCTGAGCTTTAAATGACGGCCATCAAATGAAATTATCTTTAATGTTTTTGGTGTCGGTAAGTAAAGGTGCCATTTAAAAATGTATAAACAAGAAAGATAAGCGCTTCAGTTACAATTAGATTAGACTACAAAAGAAAAACTTATAAAAGTCAAGCACAAAAATAGTATCATCTTTTCATGGTTGTCAGAAAATAGGGGGACAAAAATAAAGACGAAAAAGAAAATACATGAAAAATTCTCAGGAAAATGTTAATTTTCCACATAATTTTTTTTTTTTTTTTTATTTCGTCATTTGGTAGAAGTAAAGAAATGAAATTTTGTGTAAGGTAAAGGTAAAGTAAAATACTGTCATGTTAAAATTGATAAAACAAAAAAAAAAACCATAAGATGAGAATAAGGAACTAAGAAGCCGTTATCGTAAATTTTCAATATTAATTTCAATGTTAAGCCTTAACTTAAAAAAATATGTTCCAAAAAGGAAATGAATATTTAAATTGTTGTTTTAATTCTATGGGATATGTTAATGAAACTTTAATAATATTTGTGTTATAGTAGATGATGGGTAAGGATGACAACAATACGTGATGATGTCTACTACTATTATGGAAACTATCTATGAAGATATCATATCTGTAATTTGCATGTTTTCTCTTCTTATTTTATGTGGTATATCACAAGAGGGAATTTGCACTACTCTTACCTGAAAATATCAGTCGAAATTTACTTTATTCTGAACATTCATTCGACTACATGTACATTGACACAAAATATTATAACCATTAGATGATATGAAAATGGTACTATTTACTTACAACTGTTGTCTTTTCATTGAATACTATTATTAAGATATAATTTATCATACCCAAGTTTGTCATTAAAAATTGATTATATTTTACAATAACCTTGCTTATTGTGTTCAATAAGCAGATGTCAAAGCAGTTCCTCTATGCATTCAGTTGAAATATCATTGAAAGACCTCATTTATTACCAATAATTAGATGCAATACAAATGCGATATTGTAATTACGGATTTGATTTTAAAGAAATTCAAAATTTTTTTGTAGCCATAATTCTGTCAAGTGGAATCTTAACAAACAGAATCACTTGCATAGTAACCATAAATTCCAAAAATTTTAAAGTTTTGTAGACCCCAAAAATCTATTAATTGGGATTAAATTAATATATAGTCTCTTGCGATATACCACCGGAAATACGATAACGTCTATGTTAGTTTTATGACGTGTGATCATGACAACAAAAATTGGGTAGCTGTGAAGTTCCACACCATTCTACTGAATTATGTTTTATTGATCAACTGCATGTTTCTATATATAAAATAGTAAAGTATTTCGGTTGAAATTTGATGTTATAACGTCAAAAATTATTCCCATCTTAGTATCTCATTTGCTGTATTTATTATTTTATAAATCAATAGCAATTAAGATTATATAGTTGAATTGAACGTGTGTACTAAAAGTCTCACACAAGTCTTTTAAATTGAGCGTACTAAACATTTTATACTTTTGGTAAATTTGAAGAATAACATTTTTTTATAACTCTCTTTCTGTATTTTCTGATAAAGCTTCTAATTTTGAATGTATTTTAATGTTTTCAATGGCTTTTGCCTGTCAACCCCAAATTGAATGAATTTTGGTATCAAGAATTCATAAATTTGAGTACACATCCTGGATATGGAAGACATTTGTTTGTAAATGCCGCATCAAGTTCAAATCTGAACTTGTTTTACATACGAGAAGCACATGGTTTATTATAAACAAAAGCCGTATTTATGTTTATGTCCTCCTAACTGTTCTATAATTAATGTCGAATTCTCGTACATATTTCATAAACGAGATTTACTATAAGGATACGTATTTGGTTTTATGTGCTCCTAATAACACTGCAATTAAAGTAGTCGAATTTTTACTACTAAATAACAAGATTTGCGTTTGACTTGATTCCTTCGGTTAATTAAGGACTTGATCGATAAAAATTATTAACATGATTAAGTACCGTCCAATAAAGAAATGTATTGTTCAGTAGTGGAATGGAGTGAAGTTACTGGCTACAAATCGTAAACAATAATGCTTATTTGTTCAAGCCCTATGTGGGACTATTATAACCTTAAAACTGTGTGGCAGAAATACCTTTCCAAATTTCAATTTAATATTATAAATAATAATTAAAACCACAATTTTGACTTTGGTCAAAAATTATATATACAAAATTATTGTAGCGTAAAATCAAAAAAAAAAAAGTATTATATCCTTACAAATTCAAAATGTAATTTTTGTGATGGTTTCGTTTATCATATATTTTCAATATTTCTATATTATGTTTAGATTATGTTCAGATTCTGTTCATTCATTCAAATATCAATCCGCATTTGCAAATTATAGATTCAATTTCAGTAATGGAAAGCAAAGAATTTCAATAATTAGATTCTCGGTTTTTCCTGTCTTTTTTTAATTTTGCCAAATTATTTTCGTATTTAATATTTTAAAATGTTGTTTCTAATTTCAATTAGAATCAATGTGTAGTATATACTCTCGTATAGTACATAAAATTAGTAACATCACTACTTCAATTTGGTATATACATGAAATACGTTGAGTATGTTATATATTAGAAATTGTATTCTAGCTTTTATTTCGTACTAATTTGTTCCTTTATTCGGGTGAGTTATTTTCTTTGAGTTTAAATCTGTGTTATTAATTAACATAATTGTACTAATAACCATACTGTTTAAGACTTATTTTGTTAAAGGCAGACGTATGCGATAATATTGTATGCATACTTTATATAAAATCATTGTATACTACTATGTCTGGATATTCACATAGTTCTACAGGCAAATTTGTATGAATAATATTGCGATACAAAAGAGCATTGCTCTTGACATTCCCAGAAACAGATGGATAAATACGAGTATATGATAGGCAATTAGCAAATATGATTTGTATTTATAAAGAAAATTTTAATTTGATATTTTACAAAAGAGCGAATAGACTTTTTTAACATTATATAAATGTCAGTTTAATAAATACATTTTAGAAAATTCAGAAAATTCACAAAGTTATCAGCCAACTAAATCCATATATGATGGGAAAATTTACAAAAAAATAAAACGGATAATAATGAATAGAATTAAATTAAATCAAAGTGTTTCTGATCTATATAGCTATACTATTCAAGCAAAATAGCATTTGAAGAAATTGTAAAATAGATAACTCATTAAACGTAAACATTGAGGCACATTAGGGTTATGCATGAGGTGCATAAGTATTTATCATTGTTACTCAATATTTATCTAGTACAATACAATACAGGATCCTCTTCCATGAACGACAATGCTATTTGCAGATGATATACAGTTCAATAAGAAAGTGCCAAATTGAATTGGAAAATAAAATCAATCTGTGAAATTTGGTATTTGGAGGACAACGGAATACGTATCAGTTACACTAAAACATACTGTTTTCTATTTATTGGCAATCGATTGACTTATCTGCAAAACATCATCATATTTTCCAGTCATCCACTTTTACTGAAAAATTTTAATATTTGCGAGCTAACAGACATTGGTGTGTGGAGTGGCATGTGATCGAAAAATGCGTAAAACTGGAAATTAAATGAAACTGTAATTCGACCAACAATAACTTACGGTTTTGGAATATTGAACTATAGTAACGGAAACCATATGTACAGAAATAACACACAAACCGAGATATGAATATTAAGATGGTGACAAATGCAGGACAGAATTAAGACTTATCAAATTAAAAGCAATTTAAAAGCTACACCAATATAATCACGCAAAGTAGATTAAGATGAAACGTGTTCGTCCACAAGTTACTTGGTTATGAGTAATTTAAAATGACTAGAGCAAATTAAATGCGTCCTAGTTCTCAATCATCGATACACGTTCTATGTAAACTAATAAAATAAAATTCTTGTACCAATATGTTGTTCAAGCTGTTTTTTTTTTTTTTTTGTTTTTTATATATTTATGTTTTCATCTGACTATTGAAAAAAATATTATCAGCCCCTATATACTCGTATATATCCCTCTACAATAATCTTTTATTTTACATATAAATCTTAAGTTGTCATACATACGAGTATCATACTCGTATATCAAAAAGGATAAACAAATATAGAAAATATTATGTAGATTTTAAAAACAACAATTTTCTTTTTCGAACTACAAGACATTTTCTTCACGTATCCGCAATGGCATATAATTGAAATAACATATTGGCACTGAAAATATAATCTTAAGGTGGTGCAGTATAGCTATTAGCTATTGGTAGCTAATATTAGCTAGTGATGTAGTAGAGCTATTTGCTATTGGTGTAGTATTGCTAGTAGCTATTATCTATTGGTGTAGTATAGCTATTAGCTGTTGGTGTCGTATAGCTAATAGCTACTGGTGTAGTATAGCTAATAGCTATTGGTGTAGCATAGCTATTAGCTATTGGT
>JANSTX010016430.1:0-17103 GCA_027564355.1 Penthetria funebris
TATTATATATGGTCATCAAATTGTCAATTTTAAGCTCATAGCGGCCATTTTGTAATTGTTACCACAATTGTAATATATGTTAAATATAACACCGCAACTACGCTCGAAAATTTTGAAAGTAAACAATTGCAAAAGTGTGATATATATTTTTTTAACATTAAATTTTGTTCAGCGATGAAACTCATTTTTAGTCAAGTTGTTTTGTCAACAAGCAAAATTACTGTATACAGAGTGTGAATAATCCACATGAAAATCGTGATAAGCGTTATTACAAACAAAAAATTTAAATGTGTGGTCTACATAGTTATTCCTTCAGAAATGAAGCTGATAAAAATGTTACAGTCGATGTAGTGACAAAGACATGTTGTTTCCATAAATTGATGAAAACTGTTTAGACTACCTGTGGTTTCAACAAGATGGTGTCATACATAACGTGACACAATCAATTTATTGAGATAAAAGTTCAATTATCCGTGTTATCTCAAGAAATGTTGATGTGAACTCTGTCCAACAAGGCGGTGCAATATAGCTCCATTGAACATATTTCTCTGGAATTATGTTAAATCTGTTTTCTCCAAAAAACCACAAGCACTCAATTACCTTGGTGAAATAAGTGCAGACTTATGTCAAAAAAAAAAAAAATGGTGTTCAAATATCGGATTTTTAAAATAGTCCAGAGGCAGTCATTTACATAAAATTATTAATAAAAATGATAATATCTAAAATAAAGGAAATTCACATTGATATATGTTATTATCCCATTTTATTTTCATTTCTAATTAAAATGAAACAAAACTGATTACTCTTTATAATATATCATATATATATAATATATAAATATATAAATATATAATATATAAATATATATGATATTAAATTTGTTTATTTTGGATAAGAAATAACATTGAAATAATAGAAACAAATTCTTAATCACTAAACATTCATTGTAGACAAAGCTTTAGTAGCAAACAATGAAATACTATTATTTTCAGCTGCAAGCTATGCTATTTAACGCATGCAAAATAAGATGACGTTATTATGGTCAATTTCATTTTGCATTAACTATATCTACCTTTAAATATTGTTACACATCACATTTTATATTATATATAACACCCACAAAGATACTATTTGTAAATAGAAATAGGAATCATGCAACGTCATCTTACGTCAAGAATATTAGATCAAAATTGTATGTTATAAAAAACTGATTCGTCCCATTATAACTTACGCGTTCGCTGCTTGGCCCACGTTATCTTATAATATACGCATCCACTGCTTGGTCCACGTTATCCTTGCACCAAATGGGATGAATCCGAATACAAGATCGCAAGGTACTGCGCCTATTAACCGATGATAGAAGACCAAGGGGCGAATAAAGACACCAGCAACTTTAGATTATATCGCGCTGCCGGTGTAGAAAAAATAGATAGAATCTTGGCTAGACAGGTCCTAAAATTCATACAATCAATTATACACTCCGATAAACCCATCATTAGGCGTTGTAGCAAAAGAGCACTAAGATTTAGTGAATCGGTAAATCACAGAATTAAGCATTCATTATATCTCGTTTAATTAGAACGCATTGGCAGATAATATGATAACAACGACATTCTAATCCACTACCACCAACGTTCCACTCTTGGATCTGGCTTCGTATATAACATTGAACAAAACAGTGCACTTACGAAGCCCTATAAATTATATGAATCGCCACATTCATGCTTCATGACCTTTATCCTACACCTACGTAATTATAATATGCCTATGTGAGCTATAATCACCACTAAATGGGTAGGTATTGCATAAGCCTACTCCTAACGGGTCCGCGTGAGCCTAAATCACCACATCAATTTTATCTACATTGTAAGCATCTCTTACTCTATTCCCCGATAATATCTCTCCAATAACTACACTTGCACTCGCATGCATTTAATTTTTATACATTAATTTTGTAATAATTTATACTACGCGATAAAACATAGCCCTTCGTTAACAGCTCAATCAAGAATGAAGAGTCATCGAAATATTAGAACATCTACCTTAGCAGTTATTATTATTAAATAAAAATAGTATTATTTCTTCAAAGTTAAACCTATATATATAGCCTGAAATACAGGTTCTAATCCCAACTGTAAAGTTTCTTAATTATGGCTGTTAAGCTCTTGAAATTACAGCACAAAGATCAAGCAAAACAAGTGATCCTACATTTTTGTTTTAAAGAACTCGAATTCATTTCTTGAATTATTTTTTTTGATTTATTTTTTTTTTTTGCCATTACTTTACTATTTATTTAAAGTGATTAAGTTAATTTCAATTCAACCTTGATGAGTACTGATATCTTTTTCATTTGTTAGTTGGTGCTTGCAAAATAGTTGCTAATGTTTTCATTGCAATGTTGCTTTATATAAAGTGATCAGGTATATAAAAGACCTAATTCATATTCGTATTATGTACTAAAGCATCTTCGAAAAAGTATTTATTTCTTTTAACTGCTGAGTATAATTGTAATATCAAAGGAGCATATTTCTTTCTGTTATTTCCACAATTCCACTTCTTCAAGTATTTGAATTGTATAAATTATAGGAAGAAATCGCGACATATAAAAATTTTGTTTGAAATTTTCTCATACATAGTGAATTCTTTCCTAAGATTTAATTGAAGCTTAGTACTCGTATTTTCTTCTTTAATTCTTTTACTTATATATGTAAAATTAAGCTTTTGTTTTTAAAGTGCTGCCTTACAGTTTCCAATAAATTATGTGTATTTTTTAAATAGCGATTCATGTACGTACAATGTAAGGACATACAATTTACGGCGAAACGTTTGTGCTCTTGGTAATAACGAAATATTTCTTTGTATTAAGAACGATTTGTTCACATCCTCATTTTAAGGTATGTTCTTCATACTATTAATCTGTTAATTATTAAAATGTTAATTATTATCAACATTATTATAAATACTTTGGATAGATACGTACGAAATCTAACTTTTAAAACAAATCTAATCTTTATAAAATGTATTATTGTATTAATACATTTCGTTTTTAGGCCCTGGGAACGAAGTTCCCAGTGTCTATTCTATTTGATTCAGTTCATGTAACGCCAAGAAATAAACATCTCAGAATAAAAAAATTACACTGAACTGCTTATAATTGAAAAAAAAAGTTGATTTAAGCATGTCCGTCCGTCCGGCCGTCTGTGCGCACGATAACTTGAGAATGCTTCGAGAAATCGCAATGAAATTTTACACGTGTCATTTTTATCTGATTTGTGAGGCTAAGTTCGAAAATTGGAACACTCCTTCAAGTGCCTCCCATACAAACTTTTTACTCCATTTTTTATTTTTAGACTAAAATTGTTTGTATGATACATACAGACTTCAAATTTTACAAATATAACTGATATTATAATTAAAATAGTGTGTGGGAGTATAAGCTTAATCGGATTACTCCTTGGAGTACCTCCCATGTATATTCTGCTCGATAACTTGAGATTGAATTGACATATCGCCATGAAATTATGCATGTGTCACTTTTATCTGATTTCTGAGCCAATGTTCGAAGAGAAAAATTGGAGTACTCCTTCAAGTACCTCCCATAAAAACTTTTAACTCCTTTTAGATAAAATTTGATGTTTAATATCAAAGTCAATATAAGAGAATGCTATCGCTATAAAATTTTGCACGTATCACTTTTATCTAATTTGTGAGCCTTAGTTCGATGTTGAGGAAAATTGATTTCGATGTTGAGGAAATTTGATTTTCTAATTGAAAGAATGTGTGGGCAATCGAAACTATTGAAAAGAAAATAACCTAGAAAAATATTTTTGGAGGTATTTAAATCTTCGTGTTATTTTTAAATAAATTTTTCTACTATTATTAAATATTTTACAGATATAGTCTAATGGAAAAACTTTTTTGTTTAATTATTATTTATATGTTTCAATTATAACAACGACAACAATTTTCAAATATCAGTAGACCATTGTAATTTTCAAGCAAATGTATTTAAGTTTAAAAAATGTGGCAACAAATGAAATAAGAAAGAAATTTTAAATAATTGCTACGAAGTCACCATAAACGCAGACAAATTTCATTCGGTTTCAATCAGATGAAGTTACTATAAAATGGCCTTAAAACGCTTCTTTTTAACGATATATATTAATTTTTATAATAAAATTAAATAAATAAATTAATTTATTCGAAACTGGTATCCAGCTATGACATTCTTAAGGCATTGCTTAAACCCAGAACTCATGAACGAAAGTTTCCATATAAATTTGACGGATATTTTTGCTTAGCGAAATTTTCGTTAAAGTTGTACTCAACTGAAATTTGTACCTAAACACAGATAGCCGTCAACCAATCTCAAAAAGAATGTTTTGATCATTTATTTCTAGAGAGAAAATTTGACAGATTTTTTTTTCAGAATTTAAAATTAAATATATATTTTATTAACATACTGTTAAGGAAATAAAAAAATTTATAGCCATATAAATAATTAATTAATAAATAATTACTCCGATTTTTCTTTATTATGGTAAGGAAATCATTGCGATGCACGACTTTAAATTCATCGAAGTTTTTAAACACTTTCTTATTGGTTGTTTTGTGGAACATAACTTAGTATCAAACATCACATTAAGCATAGTATGTATACAGTTCTTGCACAGTGTAATAAGAGGTTTGCTTAATCAGCAGTTATAAATTGTGTTGATAACCTACTTGGCTAAAAATGCTGAATCACCCCTCCTCGTACTTACATGACACAAAACCTATTCGCATTTCATTCATTTCAGAGGAAGGTAAACTTTTTTGATAGACCTTTAGCAAAATGTCAATTACTGCAAAAGTTGAATTTAGACAGTAAAGAAATAAAAATGCAAAATATTACAAAACTTTGATAAATTTCATAAAAAACTTTCTTCGTCCTTTATCCATCTTTTATGTAATTATATTGTTTTTTGTTAACCTATAAATGCCATTTGGATAAAATTATCTACAATCCTTATTTGTATATTATATATACAGAAAACTGAAGTAAATTTGTAATATTATGGACCCAGAATATTGATTCGAAAGCGATACAAAATGAATTATTTATTGCCATTCACACTGTAACGAATGGAGTGGTCGACTATCATCGATGTTGCTCAACCTATCTTTACCTCGTCATCGGTAAGTAGATGACTATATATGTCAGTAATTATGTGTGATCGAGGCAAAAAAGATGGCCGTAATGAAATATTTAAATGTATAATTGAATAATTACGATTGATCCTATGTTTCTAGTTGGCCAATTTCAATTATAGTTATTTGAGTTTACATTTGTAATATCAAATATAGAGACGTAAAATTTAGATGATGATGAATCGCACAGTGACTGACCGGTCTTCTTTCAATTCAATTCAAAAATCTTTCATTACATGATATTTGTACAACAAAAATTTCGGAAAATTAACAATTAAAATTATAGCGCAAATTAACAATTTAAATTATAGTGCATGCTACTAAAACAATGTCGTAGAGAAAAAAACCTTTTTATTGCAATTATGCAATTAATTTTCGAAAAGTACAACCCGTAACAATAAATTAGCACTAATACAATATGCAAAAATAATATCAATTGTGTTCTGCCAAATATACCTCCATGACAGCAATGTGTTTTAAACGAAATCGATTAAAAATAGAATAGGTAATTTTTGGAAAGCAAAAACCTTCTTATTATGTGTCTTAAAAATATACCAAACTATCGCATAAACAAGAGAAACGTATAATTAGTTGCCAATTATTGTAGGCCCTGGAAATTGTTTAACGGATCACAGCATAATACATAAATATTCATTAAAAAGAATTACAAAATAATTGATATCTCGTACCTAGAATTTTCGTTTAAATTTACTATCATATAACTTATTTTGATCAGTAAGGAGTAAAAACTATACATGGGAGGTACGCTAGGAAGCTATCTGATCAAGTTAACATTATTATTATTTTTAATTATAATAACGATTATTCCTTCAAGACGATACGCGAATGATCTCAAATACAATAGTCCCTTGACACTTTGTTACCCGTCTAAAATTATAGGTATATAATACAAAAGAACAATATAATTATATTAATCTTTGATATTATACACTCAATTTTAATCTAAAAGGAGTAAAAAGTTTGTATGGGAGGTACTTGAAGGAGTACTCCAATTTTCGTTATCGAACTTAGCCTCACAAATCAGATAAAACTGGTACGTGCAAAAGTTCATAGCGATATTTCGAAGCATCCTCAAGTGTGTGGTCATCGTAGCATAGTGGTAAAGCGCTAGACTAGCATGACGATAGACCTGGGTTCGAATGCCGATGAAAGATAAAATTTATTCTGTAAATTTTTCACTTTGTGATTTAACTTGGGTTGAGATATCCCATTGGAATTGTAGGTTAATATACTCTCTTCCGACATAGCAAATGATACTTATATAAGCGCACATTCTGAGTACCATATTCAATAAATGAATATATGAAGGTCAATATATGAAGGGCTTCAGTATAAAAAAACAAAAAAAAAAAGTTATCGTGCGCATAAACGGACGGATGGATATGCTCAAATCTTTTTTCTGAGATGTTTATTACTTGGCGTTACATGAACGGAATCAAATACAATAGACCCTTGGAACTTTGTTCCCAGGGCCTAAAAATAGCAATAACTTAAAAATGTATACAATTTAAAGTAGTAAATAAGAGAGTTTACAATCTTACTTAAATAAAACATGCAAGATATGATCAGCCCTAACTTTATAAACAAAATATAATAATATAATTACATATAAGAAAGGGGTTGGACGATTTTTCGAGTTTTTTAAATTATCTTCTGCCCTTAATATTTTTTTTAAAAATGTAGTTTTGACGGAACCCCTTTACACATAGTCTGCATACCTTTTTGTTATTTCACAATTTAAATTTTGTTGTTATTGACATTTTGGTAAAGATCTACCAACGTGGCTTTTGCTAATAGGATTTTTGACACCGCCTAACAAATGTATGTAGTCACTACTCTTAAGACGAGTAGTAGTGATTCTAATAATAAAACAATTTTATTTGTCTAAGACGTGTATTGTTAATTTTTAAATATTACACACGACTGAATTTTTCTTAAATTCTTGTTTTTACTTTACATATACTAGAATATATTTATTTTAATGTTTTTGTTATAAATATGTTTTTTTTCACAATAAATACTATTTTCAAAATTTAAATAGTAAACAAATGTGATAAACATATGAACAAACAACCAATATAGAATCTTCTGACGTTTCAATTTTGTAAGGTCTATAAAAAATTGGAAATCAGCTGATTTCCAAACTTTAATAGGGGTAGTGACATGTTAGCTTCATGAAAGTAAACCAAGTTCCAGTAAATTCATTAGTGTACCACTATTTATTTTCGTTGTATATATATATATAGATAGAGTAGGTTATTAAAAAGCATGGTAGCCAACAACTTAGCTTCTTTAATTAAGCATTTGCCATTTGGCTCTACTAGTATAGAAATAGAAGATATGAAAATAATTAATTTGTTGCCAATTGGTGCCCGCTCCGCAATGGGGTACTTATCAATATGCGAGGTGAGAAAAAGTTAGAGGAGGTATGAAGCATGATGAGAAATGTTTGGAATTCGCCAAGGACTGACAATTAGTTGGTCGAGAAGGTTTATACCAGCAAAGTGTTTAGCATAAATGTTAGAATTTTCTGTTACACCAGAATGCGTCAACAAAGAAATATTAAAGAACCGAAATGACACAAAATACTGTAATTGCGGTACATGAACTCATCAATATCACTTACGACCTATGTATCAAATAGTTTGTAATTTGATGAAATTTTCTGCTTTAAATAAAAAACTTGAATTTAT
The DNA here is from genome assembly GCA_027564355.1 of Penthetria funebris. Classification (NCBI taxonomy): domain Eukaryota; kingdom Metazoa; phylum Arthropoda; class Insecta; order Diptera; family Pleciidae; genus Penthetria; species Penthetria funebris. The sequence continues at coordinate 7,905 of JANSTX010016430.1, forward strand.
TAATTATTGATATATTTCCATAAATTTTATATTGAATTCAATTATTATTTCATCATCCGAACCACTACATCTCTAGGGTGCATTTGGCGGTATTACGTTGTTATTCTACCGTTACTATATGTATGTAACATCAAATGTAAACTCAAATAACTATAATTATTATATTAATTATTAATTATATATTATAAGCGTTGTCATAGTTAGTAGGTCCGAAAATCTAACATTCGCCAAATTTATTAATAATATGTAATGAGTGTAAGGAGTGAAAGAAAGGCAGAAATAAATCAACAAATACTTCAACTAATTCTGCGTATTTGTGTCTGAAACACAAAACTATTTTTACATGAATTTCAAAATTAACCTGAATTTTTATCAAACCATCAGTGAAATAGTTTTAATTTATTACAAAGGGTTTTTATTGAATATTTATAAAAAGTAGTATTGAATATTTTCTGTACAATTGTAAAGTCTATAGACGAAATATTTGACAGGAAAGTTTAATACTCGTACATACTTAATTGAATAATATATTAAGGATCAATTAGTATTTTAGTTTTATTATTGAACACATTCTTAGAATAATTAATAACTTTAAAAATTCTTACTGACATTAATTAATACACATAAAATTATAAATTACAAGTAATATATAATACCTTGTGTTTTATCTGCTAAATATTCTAATACATTCCGCCGTAACTTTTGAACACATGTACATCATGTGAAATATCTGGAAAGTTGCAGCTAACATCCCCTAATCTGAAAAATGAATGTTTCCTTATTTTTGAGAATTGATAATTTCATGTATAACATACATTCATTTTGAATCGGTGCTGAGCTGTATTGTATACACCAAGTATAATCACGTAGTCTTTGAAGTTTAAAATGGCCAGGCTATTATATCCAGATAAATGTTACCAAGTTAGTTAAGTTATAAATTTAAGTAATTATAAAATTAATACAATTGTATTACAATGTACAATGTACAATGTAGTTTAACAATATGTCTCATAGCTGACGGAAAACTGATTCTAACATTATGATTGAGAATTATTTCAACGCCATTTCTTATCCGATCTTAACAAATTTAATATCAATGGAAATGTTAAATTATATTATATATTAATTATAATATGTACCGGATATTGTTTAACATTATTTGAAATAAACAGTTATGTGGAATTCGAACTTAAGTCTACTGTCATGTTATTCTAGCGTTTTACCATTATGCTATGACGACCGATAATGGTTTTTATCATGATATGAGGATGGGATTTGATCAATGTCGAAGTTAATACGAATTCCACTGTAAACAGTAGAGAATAGTGCATAAGACAATTGTGCAAACTTGATCAAATGTAGTTAAATGATGTGACATGACTTTTTTTTCAAATTTAATATATTGATTGTAATGTAAATCATGTGTATATTTTAGGTATAAATAAATAAATAAGAAATGCTGGAATATAATTTGTTTTCCAATATGAAGTGTATTTATTGGAATTTTTTCCAATTTAAAAACATATAAGACAGATAGACAGATGAATTACGAAGTTAGATACGCAAGTTTGACTAGATGTTAAAGAAAATAATGATTTTAAAAAGAAACAATTAATACATAAATTTATATACAAGCGCTTTATTTGAAATCCTTAAAGTATTAAGCAATAAATTTTTAACTTCTTATAATATGTAAAAACGTGCAAACAATATTGCATTATTAACATAATTGCTTTTGCAAATAAAATATTATTAATCAACGATTTTCCACACGAATATATTAAACTGTCACCTAGAAGTTCTTAATGCCAAATTTAAATATTTAAGATCATTTATGACAACAAGTGGTAGAATCGATGATGATATTCAATATTGAATAAAATGAAATTGGATCTAATGAAGATCGGTGTCAGCGGTTTTATGCGATTAACACCAAAAGTAAAGGAGAAGGTGTTTGAAACTGTAGCTCTGGTCACAATGCCGCACGGTTCTGAAGGGTTATTAACAATAATCATATACAGAAATTACATACAATCGGATTAAGAACATTCAGGTGATAATTTGGAGAAAACATCGAAGGGTAAAATCTTAGTTGGTTTAGATTTTACTTTTCGATATTTCATTCGAGGTGTTTAAAAATTATTTCTTTTAACAATATAATCACTTGAAGTAGAAAATGATGGTACATTTACGAAATACGTAGACCGGAAACTCACAAAACGTGGTAATCCACAAGCTAATTTTTACTTGTTCAAATTGATTTGAACATATTTAACACAGAGAGTGACGATAGACAAGACAGAAACTTGAAATTGATCATATTAAAAATTTAGACAGAATTTTTTTTTTTAAATTCATATTTCGTACTTTGGATTGCTCAGTTTCAATTTTAATTCTAGTACCTCTACTTCTAACATTGATTTTTATTCTGACTTTCTCTTATTTAATACTAAATAGTTCCCATTGAGATTCAACGCTTTAAGTGACTGTGTTACGGTTAATGCAATTTTTACCAACATCCCATGCTTAGATTCTGTTTTGAAATATTTATATAAAACGTTTATAATTCTAATTAACTTTATACTTTCAATTTAATAAAAAGTTTCAATTGTTATAATATTGAATATGTTTGAAAATACTCTTACTTCTCAATCTTTTATCCACACGGTTCTGTCTTGTGTATCGTTATTCTCTGCATTTAATCTATTCTCGTCATTTTGAAAAACCGGTAACCAAGTAGCTTTAGGCTTTGGGCGACCGCGTTTTCTTTCATCACTTCTAATATTCAAAGCATTACGTTACCGTACCATTTCAATCTAATTTGAGTGATTATATTGGTTATGGGTGCTACTTTTAAACTACCTCGAATATACTGATGACCATATCAACATTCACATCTCGGTGTGAAGTTTCTGCATGATCTCTATTAGCACCCAACATTCAAAACCGTGAATCAATGTTGATGAACAACAGTTTCATACGCCTTCCCCTTTACCTTTGATTGCATTTTCGATCACATAAAACGCCAAATACTAATCTCCACTTGATCCAACCGTACTTTATTTGATGTTGAATTTCATCATCGATTTTACCGCTGAATGATGATAAGTGATTCGAAATAGTAATACAAATATCTTATTACAAAATATCAATATCAATAAACATTGTATACTAAATAAGAAATCGAAAGTTCCGGATAATTTTTTTGAATCCATACTGTTGCATACAATTAAAGTCAAGGTTAAAATCAAAGAACATTATTTCATAAACATATATTTACTCTCTTCTTATTCCTGCTACTTTTCATCTAATGATTGATGTATTATATATTCAAGGTCATCGAAAAAAGAATCATTGATTTAAAAATTCATCGAAAAAAAATTATCGTCGCGTTTGCGGCACGCTATACAACATACAACTCGATTCTTTTATATATATGGAATTTTAGGTTTATTTAATTTATTTTAGATTTAAATATAATGATCATAAAATTTAAATACCAGGATAGAAATAGATATAACATCATGTTTCCATGTTCCACTTATTTATTATTCATTATTATTATCATTCTATTATTGTTATGTACAATAATATTACTATTATTATTATTTTATTACGAGTATTGTTGTTGATATTACTGGCATTAATAGAATTATTACCACTATTAACAAATTAATTTCTATGTTATTACCATCACTTCATAAAAATGTAAACACTAACAATTAACTTACAATATAATTATTAGAATCTCCGCAGATACCGCATTGAGTTGACTCTTTGTTTCATGTTAAAATGACGAAGTCATGATGATTAATAAGTTAAATTAATTTTTAAATATTGAAGCCAGAAAAAAGTAGATACTGCGCAGATTTCTGACAACGATATCAAACGTTTTGATGGCTGAGATAGGAATAAGTAAGTAAACAATACTTCAAACCAGTTGCTAAACGAAGAATATGCTCATCACCAAATTTCTGAATGAAATTCTATTTTGAATCTCTGTAAAAAGATGATACGAAATAACATAGTTAATTCAGATGACGCCCCAAATGACAGTTCTTCTGTGGTTAACAAATTTATTAAATAATTCCTTAAACGAAGATGCGATGCTAAATATTCGGAAAACAGCTATCTCTTGTATTTTTATAAAAATCTGGAATGCGTACAGAATTGCTCCAACTATAAAGGAATCAAACATATTTCAAAAACATTCAAAATATTGGAAATAATGTTGGACACTATAATCTGTGATATAATTATTGTAATATTTCTGAAAAGCAGTTTGGGTTCGAATAAAGCAGTTCAACAACCGCTGATATACAGACAATTGTTCTAATAATTGATAAATACATCCATAGAAGAGAAAATTATTTGATAGTGTACCAGAACTTTTCGCATGGTAGGCGTAAAGATCTCGAAACTTTGCCTGAAGTATATATAACTGCAATAAAAAAGTATAAAAAAAAATGGTAAAAAATCTAGCTCATTCAAAGTTAATGTTGGAGTACATCAGGGTTAAGCGTTAAGATCAGATGGTATGGCCACGTAAAGTGTAGACCTGAACTCACACCGAAAATTTACTTTTATATCTTAGTTATGTGTGAAAAACGTAATCGCCGGCCCATGAGAAATGTCAAACAAAACGAAGTATAAAAGTCAAGATGATGGTGTTGATGATATTGACTATGAAGACGTTGTTGATATTGATAATGTTGATGATGTTGATGATGTTGATGAAATGACGATATTGACTATATTGATGTTGTAGATGATGTTGCTGATATTGACGATGTTGACAATGTTGATGATGTTGGTGATGCAATATTGATGATTTAATGTTGTAGCTGATGTTGATGACTGACGATGTTGACAATGATGATTTTGTGAATTTTGGTGATATTGATGATGTTAATGATTTTGAAAATTCTGAAGATGTTGATTATGTTGATAATGTAGATGATGTTGATAATGTTGTTGATGATGATGTTGATGATGGTGATGATGTTGATGATGTCTATGATGTTGATTATGGCGATGATGGCGATGATGATGATGGTGATATTGATGATGTTGCTGTTGTTAATGGTGTAAATTGGTCTGAAGATGTTGATTATGCTGATGATGCTGACAATGTTGATGATATTGATAGCTTTCATAATCTTGATGATTTTGAGGAATATGGTGATATTGATGATGTTGATGATGTGAATGATTTTGATCATTCTGATCACTCTGAAGATAATAATTATACTGATTATGTTGATAATGTTGATATTAAGCATGGTGTTGATGATGTTTGTTGCTGATGATGTTGATGATATTAATGATTTTGTCATTCTAAAGTTTTTGATTATGCTGCTGAAGTTGACAATATTGATGATATTGACAACTTTCATGATGTTGATGATTTTGGAGTTATTGTTGATGTTGATGATGTTAATGATTTTGATCATTCTGAAGATGTTGTCGAATATATTGACAATGTTGATTATGTTCATTATGTTAATTATGTTGACAATGTTGATGATATGGATAATTTCCATGATGATTATGGTGATATTGATGATGCTGACGATGTTAATGATTTTGATCATTCAGAAGATGATGATTATGTTGATGATGTTGATAATATTGATGTCAAATATGTTTATGTCGATGAAGTTGATGATGTTGATGTTGTTGATGATGTAAATGATTTTGATCATTCTGAAGATGTTGATGATGTTGATGATGTTTGATGATATTAATTATGTTGATGATGTTGATGATGTTTATGATGTTGATGGTGTTGAGATGTTGATGATGTTAATGATGTTGATAATGTTGATGATGGTGATGATGTTGATGATGTTGATGATGTTGGTGATGTCAATGATGTTGACAATGTCAATGGTGTCAATGATGTTGAGGATGTCGTTAACGTAGAAGGTGTTGATGATATTGATGATGTGGATGATGACGGTGATGACGTTAATGGTGATGATGATGATGATGTCGATGACGTTGATGATATTGATGATGTTGATGATGTTTAGGTTGTTGATAATGTCGATGAAGTAAATGAATTTGATGATTCTTACAATGTTGATGATGTCGATGACGTTGATAATGTTGATGAGTTTACACTATTGTTTGATGATGTTTAGGATGTTGATAATGTTTATGATGTTGATGGTGTTGATGATGTTGATGATGCTAATGACGTTAATGATGTTGATGATGTTTCTGATGTCGATGACGTTGGTGATGTTGATGATGATGATGATGTTGATGATGTCAATGATGTCAATGATGTTGATGATGTCGATTACGTAGAAGATGTTGATGGTGTTGATGTTGTTGATGATGATATTGTTGATGATGTTGGTGAAGTTGATAATGTTAATGATTTTGATCATTCTGAATATGTTGATGATGGGTATATTGAGCATCACTAAGGAGATAAATGCAAGTCTCTAATTTACACAGCGCATATCAAAATTTCAACCAAAATAATCATATGTTGATTATGTTGATGATGTTGTTAATGTTGATGTTAATGATGTTTATGTCGATGATGTCGATCGTGTTCATCATTTTGATAATGTTGATGATGTTGATGATTTTGAGGATTTTGATGATGTTGATGATGCTAATTATGTAAATGATTTTGATCATTCTGTAGATGTTGATGATGTTTGATGATATTAATGATGTTGATGACGTTACTGTTGTTGCTGATATTATTGATGTTAATACTGTTAATGATGTTGATGATGTTAATGTTGTTGATGATGTTCATGATATTTAGGATGTTGATGATGTAGATGATGTTTATGATGTTGACGCTGTTGATGATGTTGATGATGTTAATGGGCGATAACGTTGATGATGTTGATAATGATGATGATGTGGATGATATTGATGTGTCAATGATGTTAATGATGTTGATGATGACGATAACGTAGAAGATGTTGATGATATTGATGATGTTGATGATGTTTATGATGTTAATGTTGATGAAGTTGATAATGTCGATAACGTTGATGATGTTGATAATGTTGATAATGTTGATGATGTTAACAATGTTGATGATGTGTTTGATGTCGAATATGTTGATGACGTTAACGATATTGATGATGTTGATGATGTCGATGATAATGATGATAATGATGATGTTGACAATATTAATGATGTTGACAATGTTGATTATATTGATAACTTTCATTATGTAGATGATTTTGGTGATGTTGATGATAATGATGGCGTTAATGATTTTAATCATTCTGAACATGTTTATTACTTAAAAATATACAATAAGATAATATTTGCATTTTGACATCGAATTCTTGCCTTATTAGTGGATAAGGGAGGAACTTTTAGTTATTAATATTATGTAAGATTTTCCTTATTAACTTCTTCAGCTTTCCAATTTAGGTATATTGGACATCACTAAAGAGAAAAATGCAATTATCTAATTTACATAGCTTATCAAAATTTCAATTCAAATAATCATATGTTGACTATGTTGATGATGTTGTTAATGTTGATGTTAATTATGTTTATGTTGATGACGTCGATCATATTGATCATGTGAATGATGTTGATGATGTTGATGATGTTGATGATGTTGATGATGTTGATAATGTTGATGATGTTAATGGTGTTGATGAATTGAGTTGAAGACGATTTTGATTGTGATGATGTTGACATTGATGAATTAGATGTTGTTGATGAAATATATAATGATGTTGACCATGTTGATGATGTTGGTGATCTTTATAATGTTGACTTCTTTGATTATGTTGATGATGTTGATGATGTTGACGATATTGATGATATTAATGATGTTATGATGTTGATGGTTTGTTGATGATGCTAATTAAGTAGTGTCTAAGTCCGCAGGAACCATTTATCTTTCACCCAGTCGATGAACACAATTGATATATTATTTGTGTCTCCGTTCTTAAGCCAGAAATAGACACAGCTTCTGGTATATCTACCAGTAACACTATGTGGAGTTAAACATTGACTGATTTACATACAGGTGAGTCAATCACCAGTTAAACGCATTATATTTATTCACTTAATTAGTTTTATTTTCCAATACGTATAATAATGCTTTTTTATTTATTTTTTTAGTGCACTTGTTCAACATACATGACCTTTTTATATCCATTTTAAAATATGGTAATCAGAATGTGCACTTACGTATTAACATCTGTTATGTCGGAAGATAGTATATTAACTTACAATTTCAAAGTAAGACAACCGATATTATTCATTGAGGAAGGATTATGTTAACTCAGTTAAATCAGTAATAAATTTACTTAAGTATAAATTATGTCTATAATGTGATTCGAACTCAGGTCTACCGTCGTGCTAGTCTAACGGTTTTCCACTATGCTACCACTACTGAATGTTGGTAGTCAACACAGGTAAATGAAAATGTACCAATAAGAATATTAGGCACCATCACCAATCTACTTTAGAACAATAGAGTTTACCACCGCTATTAAACAGATGACTTTGTCGCACTGGTTGTTATACAATTTTTAAATGGATTAGTATTTTTTGTGATATATTTGAAAAAGTGCAAATATTTTTTTACTAATTATGTTACAATATTTGAGCTATACCTATTATATAGTTTTACTAAGCGTCTTGAAAACAAATTTTAAAACAAATTTGACAAAATTGATGACAATAAATCTTTCTATCTGCAAGTTATTAAGGTTTGAAATATTTGTACTATTGATTTCTATTTATCGGTTATTTTATTCAAAAATAAGCTTAATACAACATTATAGTTCTTTGGGTTTCTTATACCTAATTTTCAACATTAAGCGAAAATTGTTAAAAATATTAAAGGTAGAAAATTTTTTGGCTATCATTTATTTTAACATCACTAATATTAATGTAAATACTAATATTTTGTAGTATTGTATCAAAATCAAAAGCACACATATTTCAATTTATAAATAGTTTCTATACCTAGGTTATATTTATTGTGATTTTGTCATATACGAGTTGTTTTTATTATAATGAAGCATTGCATTTGAATTGTCGATATTTTCTTTCAAATCGCGTGTATTAAAAGTTGTGAATGTTATGTTGAGTAAATAAATTATGTATTTAATTCGATGTTTTGAGGAATAAAACATAGTGACCAGAAAACGTATCAGAAGTTATTTATGTAATATACTTTTCTGTTTCAGGG
>JANSTX010016441.1:0-25899 GCA_027564355.1 Penthetria funebris
TTATAATTGAAACTGTTAAGGTGCCTGACAGCAATGGTATTCCTGGAAGTCTTCCAGAATCAATTAATAACGCAGTTACTTCTAGTGTTGGATTTTTGCCAGATAACGAAGTTATTAATGAACCAATTCACATTCCGGATAGTATAATTGAGGTAATGCCAGTACCGGACTCAAATAATTTACCAATAACTTCAGGTATAGGCATTTTACCAGGGAGTGAGGTTACAATTGGAACCGTTAATGTACCTGACAGCAATGTTAATACAGAAAGTGTACCAGAATCAATTAATATCGCAGTTACTGCTGGTATTGGATTTTTGCCAGATAACGAAGTTATTAATGAACCAAATCACATTCCGAATAGTATAATTGATGTTATGCCAGTACTAGACTCAAATAATGTACCAATAACTTCAGGTATTGGATTTTTGCCAGAAAGCGAAGTTATAACTGAAACCGTTAATGTACCTGACAGCAATGTTGATGCTGCCAGTTTACCAGAATTAGTTAATATCGCAGTTACTACTGGTGTTGGATTTTTGCCAGATAACGACGTTATTAATGAATCAATTAATATTCCTGATAGTGTAATTGTGGTATTACCAGTACCAGACGCAAATAATATACCAGTTACTTCAGGTATTGGTTTGCTACCAGAAAACGAAGTTATAATTGAAACCGTTAATGTGCCTGACAGCAATGTTGATGTTGCCAGTATACCAGTACTAGTTAATATCGCAGTTACTTGTGGTGTTGGTTTTTTGCCAGATAACGAAGTTATAAATGAACCAAATCATATTCCAGATAGTATAATTGAGGTTATATCAGTACCAGACTCAAATAAAGTGCAAATATCTTCAGATATTGGATTTTTGCCAGAAAGCGAAGTTATAACTGCAACCGTTAATGTACCTGACAGCAATTTTGATACTGCCAGTATACCAGAATTAGTTAATATCGCAGTTACTACTGGTGTTGGATTTTTGCCAGATAACGATGTTATTAATGAACCAATTCATATTCCAGATAGTGCAATTGAGGTAATGCCCGTACCAGACTCAAATAATGAACCAATAAAATCAGGTATTGGATTTTTACCGGAATGCGATGTTATAATTGAAACCGTTAATGTTCCCGACAGCAATGTTAATGCTGCCAGTACACCAGAGTTAATTAATATCGCAGTTACTACTGGTGTTGGATTTTTGCCATATAACGAAGTTATTAATGAACCAATTCATATTCCAGATAGTGTAATTGAGGTAGTGCCAGTACCAGACTCATATAATACAACAATGACTTCAGGTGTTGGAGTTTTGCCAGAAAGCGATGTTATAATTGATACCGTTAATGTTCCTGACAGCAATGTTAATGCAGGTAGTGTACCAGAATCAATTAATATCGCAGTTACTACTGGTGTTGGATTTTTGCCAGATAACGAAGTTAATAATGAACCAATTCATTTTCCAAATAGTGTAATTGAGGTAATGCCAGTACAAGACTCAAATAATGAACCAATAACTTCAGGTATTGGATATTTGTCAGAAAGCGTTAATGTTCCTGACATCAATGTTAATGCAGGCACTGTACCAATTATAGTTACGCCATATACTTGCAATATTGTTGTCAGTATGACTGATAATTCTTTAAGAAATCGAAATATAGTTACTACATCACCTATTTCTATTGATATCATCAATGCTGAATCATTTATATCAACTAGTAGTATTGAACATTCAATAGACACTGACGTTATAACAGAAGCAATAAATCTATCGGATGCTGTGAAAGAGCAATTTCTAACAAAAACCGAAATTGAATTTCCAAATTTAGCAGACAATCAATCGACTTATTTTTCAATTTATTCACCAAATCCAGAGAATAAAAATTATGTTGATGAAGAAAATATAATTTTAAATGATATAAATAATATGAAATCAATAGTTGATGAAGTTGGTGAAGACATTGCAAATTATGATTTATTGAAAATTCAGACATTTGAGAGTTCAATAAATGAAAATGAACATCGTAAATCGCCAATTCCTGAAGTTATAATTTCTGAAGTTTTATCAAATCCTGATGATTACTTTAATAATAATAATATGCAAACAGAAGATAAATCTGAGTTATCAGTTCGTAAACAATTGGTCGCACAAGATTCCTTAGAAATTCCAAAATTATCAATGGATGAAAAAAATATACCAATGACCAGAGAATTTGTGAAGAAATTAATTAAACAATGTAGTGTTGGTGAAACTGATTTAATTGATGATGCTAATAATGATGAATTATCAAAAACAGTTAGATCTAATAGTTTAAATACAAATGATCGATACAAAAGTCCAATACTTCAAATTTTATTACCGAAAACGGTACCAGTACCAATTAAAATGTCACAATCTATACCGGATGATGGGGCTATTGACAATCTAATTAATATGGCCAATATTTTAAAAACTCCATTAGCGACAGGCAAACAAACTGAATTAACATTTACACATCATACACCACAAACTAATAATACAAATTTAGATGTACTAACTATTAATAACAATACTAATAAAATTGATACTAACAAAAATACAGATACTAATATCAAAGATACTAACATCAATGACACTAACATCAAAGAAACTAAAATAAATTTAAATAATAATCAAATTTCTAATACAAAATATGTTGAATTTAAAGATAGTGAAGTTTTTTCGAGACACAAAAATGAAGATAGTAGCAGTGATGATGCTATGAATGATAAAGATGTACCAGGTAATTATTATCATTATAAATTTATATATCAAAATTAATCAAATGATTTTAAACTCTGATCGAAATTCCAAATATAGGATCAATAGCCGAACGTGAGCATCAAAAATGGTTACATGCTGTAGATTTACCTAATAATCCATATTCACCGGAAGCATTACAAAAACGATTAAGTCAAACGGCCAATTCAAGAACAATTGATGTATCAGGATTGACAGCTAAATTTGATAATGAAAATACTGCTACCTCAACGGAACAAAGTGAGACGATAACATCTGGAAAGCCATTGCAAGCAATTCTGGGCTCGGGAAAACCAGATTTTACAAGGTTAGAATTTATTAATCGAAAACTTCTGGATTTATTGTTTATGATTACACATTTTCTCTCAATTAAAGTGGGTACGGTGTTAATATGAAATTAATTTTTAATATCCAATCTTATGCTATCATTTCGTCGCTGTTTAATTATTTTTAATAATTTTCCAAAAAAAAATAATTTCACCTACAGATATGGTCGAGATTATTATATAAATGATGCAAAACGTGCATCTGGTACCCGAAAGAAGTTATCGGAAATGAATCAACAATCAGCATCAACAACAGGAACTGTAATAATGTCAAGCCCATCAGAAGAAGAATATGTGAGTGATTTTAATTTTAAATGTGTAGTCAAAACTAATAATCAATTAGAATTTAATGATAATCATAATAATTATAGTAATAATAAAAATACTAGTATCGATAAAATGAATAGGCCGGTAAAACGTTCAGTGTCACTTAATTCACTGAGAAGTATTAATAAAATTAAAGAAAAATATCGTTTCGATGATGATGACGGTTACTTAAATAAGTGTCAGAGAAAAATTTCTTCAAAATCAACTGATTTTTATGAAGCACAATTTGAAATGTCTTCGAGAATATTTTCCCAACTTGAAGCAAAAATGTTGCATGGCAATTTAAGTAGAGATAGTTTTCGTTCCCGAAAAGCCACTAAAAATTTTGTTTTAAATCCAATTTTTGACGAACAATATGAGAATAATAATGGTAATAAAGATCTTGACGATAATACTAATAATGATGTTAATGAGATTTCCACTAATGGTCATCATAATGATTATTATTTGAAATTAAATTTAAATAATAGCACTAATAATAATAATAATGAATTAATAAATAGAAATTATGGTCGTTTAGAAATACCCGAAAGTGAAGACAGTTCAAATGTTTTCAATAATTTAGATCTTATTGAACGATCAAATAGTTTTATAAATAGTCAACGAAATTTGAGTTCATTAAAACGATCGGCCAGTTTACGTTTAAATGATTTATCGGGTCTTTGGTAATATAAAACGGATAAACATTGTTTTCAATTCGGTGCTATTATGTGATCGTAAAGGTGATTGTTTATTACTCTTGCATTGAACTTTATATGTCTTGATGCATTTCATTTTCTTAATTTTTCATTTTTTATATAGTTCTTCATTGAATGTTAGGACCAAATTATTCCGAAGTTCTGCAGCAATTTACATTTCCAGTTATATCTTTAAGATCCACTAAATTTAATAGTTATATATCGTATTGGTTACAGTCGTTGAATTCCTATTATCTATTGGAAAACAAGGACGAATATCAAATCGGAAATTGTTTTTAAAAAAAAAACTTATAATATATATAAATATCTGAATAAGTATCTGAAATTCAATAAATAATAAACTTATAATTACCGTATCAGTAATTGTATGGATATATAAATTATACCACATTTGTTGATGTTTCACAAAAGATGCGGATAATTAATAACCATAATATAAAGCATATATTGACCTCATGAATTGCATTACAATTGAATAAAAGTACAGTATGAATAAAGTTCAAAGCTATATAATCGACACTTACTTTTGCTGAAATATAATTCACACTCGAATTTAGAGGACGCATACTGGCTGACATACCTAAATTCTCTGATTTCGCCCATAACATATTCAAGTATAATGTCATGTCTGTGCTCATAAAATGCCCTTGGTTTTTACGCGTCATTCTCCTTCAGACACCAAGTCGCTATCTTCATCCATTTGCCAGATATTTGAATTTTTGTTCGAAAAACAATTTCTAATATGTGTGTTCGCCTGATACATCTGATCTGAAAATTAGGTAAAATATGGTCGTTTCCTTCAAGCTGTCATTACACTGTATATGTTCAAGTAGTTGGTTTTCAATCTGTTGCTGAATATATCAATAAATAATCCTTTTGTAGAGCGTTGTATAAATCTTTGGACATTACAGAATCTTCTCTCTGCTAACATGAGAAAACTATCAATAAACTAAAATTTTATTGTAACAATTAGCTCACCAAATTATTTGAAATGCATGTTTAAATTGCACAAATTTACTAACAAGAAAATAATTGTAATTTATGCACATACACTCTTAGCATTTATAGTATAAATTTGGAAAAGTTATAAAATTTCAATAACACAACGTGTAGATCTTACTTCAGAACCCTAGATAATGCTCAATTAAGAACAATCCTTCCCCAAATTTATAAAGATTACTTTTAGGAATTTGCCGAACTATGGTTACTTTCATTCAAGATAGGGTAATAAAATTTTGTGATCATAGTTTGGTAATTGAACCGATTAGTTGAAATTGATTGCGTTCATTAAGGTACATAATGAATTAATGAATTAGCGATGACATGTGTGGCATCTAAGGAAAATACGTTTTAAGATTACAAGCAATGTAATTGACCCATATAATATAAGAGAAGAATATGGCCAACTGCATAAAAAAGATATACCGTCGGACATATAAACTATCTATTGGCACAATTTAATCTAAGAACGATTTATTAAACTGAAATAAGACCTATCAAGTTATTACAAGGATTGTGTAAGGTGTTGAAAATACCTGAAGTTAAAGTATTATATATCAAATTCTAGTTGATAGAAAGGTGACTACAAGATAATGAATGCAGTTACTCTGCAATTGAGCACATATATTGTCTTAGGATAAAAATAATTATTTCCAAGAACGGCGGTAGACCAGAGAGTTCGATCTTGTAGACTGTAGACAAAATTTTCAAAATAAAAATTGTAAATTTATCTCTTTGCGACGTACAACCGTGGTTGAACAGAAAACAATAATAATAAGAAGTTACCAGACACTATAATAAATGGGATAATAAAAAAAAAGTGGTAGACTTGAATTTTTAAATATCTTCTATCATTCCTGCTCGCTTCATCCAAAATTTTAAAAACAAATCATTATTTTTTTGTCACAGTGACAAATTACAAAACTTTAGGGAACAAAACCTGTTTCTACTGGTAGAGTTGAATTTTTAAATAGCTTCTACCATTCCCGTCCGCCCGATACTAAATTTGGAAAAACATGACAATCTGACGTTTAGTTCACAAGTTCCAGTGGTTTTAGTAACGCTACTTTTGTAATTTTCAAAACAATGGAATTAACTGAATTTCGTGTATTGAAGCATTGCTTTTCAATTGGAAAAAATACTCTACAAGCAAGGCAATAGTCTGACAAGTGTTATTCGAACTCTGGTTAATCGAGTTAAATGGTAGAAAAGTAATTTTCTGATTTTAAACGCGACCGTACAAACACCGATGATGCCGACCGCTCTGGTCGCCTATTAATTCGGCAGTTGTTGCAGAAAACATAGAAAAAGTCCATAAAATGGTTTTAGTCGATCGTAATTGAAGTTGCGTGAGATAGCAGACAGCCTCGGTATTTTGGGATGTGCACGGTATTTTATTCGTCGATTACCTTGAGAAAGGAATAACCATCAATAACGAATATTATATGGCGTTATTGATGCGTTTGAAGGAAGAAATTGTGATAAAACGACCCCAAATAAAGAAGAAAACAGTGTTCTTTCACCAAGACAATTCATCGTGTCACATATCGATCTGGTTCCCAGCGACTACTATCTGTTTTCAGACCTAAATGAATGCTCCAGGGAAAGAGATTTGACTCCAATGAAGAAGTGATTGCCAGAACTGATAGGTATTTTGAGACCAAAGATAAATTGTTCTACAAAAAATGCATCGAAATATTTGAGAAGCGTCAGAATGAATATATCACTATTGAAGGAGACTATGTTGATGAATAAAGTCGAATTTTGCCTAAAAGTTGTTGTTTTATTGTGGTCATCCTACGAATTTATTGACTGATGTGTTATATATGTTCTATATATACGATACTATAATTTATTAACTATCAATTCGAAATAAAAAGTATCAAGTTTAAAAATCCTGAAGCAAAATAAGGGGCATATACAATGGTCTACACTATTGACCTTTGTATATGCCACTTATTTTGCTGATTAAAGATGACTTTATTTAAATTATTGGATAATGTATGACACCTGCGAAACTATCCATCCGTATTAAGCACATTTAATTATAGCTCAACTTTATTACTATTACTAACCAAGATTTTTGATGGTTTTCGTAATTAAATTGATATCCCAATGAACAATAAAGAATCACTGCGGTTTGAAATTTTGTGCAATAATTTGCTTTGTATCATCTTCAGATTCGTTGCTATTTATTGAGCCAAAATATTGAATTAAATACAATATGACGGTAATTAATTTGACACATTCTTCGAAATAATTATAATTTTCGACAGCCTATTTTCATTTATCGAATGCAGTGGGTGGCAAATCACTTTCGTACTGATGTCTAAAATCGAACATTCTTCATTTATTAATTAGGCTTTAACTCAATTATTTTGAGTTGCAAGCTACAGCGATGCTTTGTATTAGAGTTGAGATGGTCAAGTTTCATTTAATCTGAATAACATTCTTCTCCCATTTGAATTGGAACACAATTATCATAATATTAGTACGCTGTTCATCATTATGTCGACTTTTACTCAATGCAGTATCTGGTAGTTTCCACAAATTTCTATTTGATATTGAATTTGGCCAGAAAATTTTTAGTATGAATCTGACGAAAACTTGAATATGTGACACGATGTTATTTGTCAACTTCCACGTTTTGCAGCCAAACAATTGTATTGATAAATAGTTGTTTGTTTTCAAAATGCGCAAGTTTAGATTTTTTGAAATTTGTGACGACTGTCAGTCTCCATCATTCAGCATATCGAACATTTGCCGAGTTTTTTGTATACAAAACTTACATCTATTTCTTCATCATCAATAGTTTAAAAAAATACCCACAAATTTTGATAATCCTCTACTACTACTACTAGCGAACACCTCTTCGACTTACCAATTTTCATTAGTTTCGTCGTTAAAACAATGAGTTTTTGACCGACTTGTGAGCTGTATTGCACAAGTCGTTCAAATTTCACAAGCAAACAAATATCGTCAGCGATGTAAATATCTTCAAGTCGACCGGTTAGACCCAATCTGATACCATACGGTTCATAGTTTACCTTGATCATAACCCAGTCCAAGACGAGCAGGAACAATAGTAGCGAAAATATGCAATCAAATCTACATTATTAGTTACGATATAGACCATGGATCATATTCCATAACTTTTTAGAATTGTCCACATCATACCACGATCAATACTATCGAATACGTATTTGAAGTCGATAAATAACATATACAATGGCGTTTGCCATTTAATCGACTGCTCGACTGCTTATAACAGTAATCGGTAATGTGTTGATATGATCTGTGCAAGCCCTTCCTGACCTGAAACTTGCCTCTTTCTATTGAATACCCGGACCACAGTGTGCTGGTAATTATTAACAATTATGGTATTATACATCTAAACATACTATTTCACTGAATAATTCAAAAGCTGTTAATGCTGTAGATTAACCTCCATTTTTCGAGTCAATGATCAGCTCTAAAATTAAATCCTTTGAAGTTGCGTGGGATTTAAAAGTGATTTTTTTAAGATTACTTAAATAATTACTGAATAAAAATTAGTTCATCAAATTAGTTAGTTATATTCTCTTATGTTTACTACGGATTTTTTTAATAGTTTTGTTTAGTTTTCTGAATTATTATGAAATCAACACAAATTAGGGCTCAATTTAAAAAAACGCGTCACAAATTCAAGTATTTTGAAACGATGAATATTTAAAAATGAATATTAAAATCATAATTAAACTGAAATATTCTTTTGCTTAATTATTTTTATTATTCAATTAAGCTGATTATACATTTTTATGTAAATTTGTATAAACATACATAGGTAATGTTTTTAAAAAATACCTTAATTTTTTTGTTTATTGTAAATATTTGATCAGATATATCAATACAAATGTGTTTAGTAAGAATAATGGCATTTTTATTTTAAATTTTATCATATAAATTAGGTTTTTATTAATTTAATTAACAACATATGCAAATTATAGGTAAGTTGAAATTTTTCTATTTTAAATTTAGTAGTTTTTAAATCAATGCTTAAAAACAAAATACTGCATAACTAATTAATTTATTAAGAGTCGTCTTACTAACAACATTTGTCTTGTTATATTTAATTGTAACGATAAATTAACAAAATCATTAAATAACTAAGAAAAAAGTACATGATTAATAAAAAACGCTATTTAACTTACATAATTAACTTACATAATTAACAAAAACAACCCAATTGGAATATAATATCATAATCATAAATATTAGAGAAATTCCATATACATTTTCAATTCAAACGCTTCGCATCAATTTTACCATTTTTCTTCCAATTTAGCTATGACCATTCGTATGTTACTGTCTGTATCTGCAGATCACAATGATCACAAACATGAAGAAATTTCAAATCAGATACATTTCTTTTGGAACAAATTCATGCTCATCATCTTAATCTGTGAATCAGGTGGATGGATAGGTCGGTACTTCTGATACTTCATCTCATAATATATCGACCTTTTATTTCATGCGGGAGCATAAAGCATCAACAAACAACCACAACTATGCACGATCTCTGGCCAGTACACAGACATTTCAATCCATCCCCATCCGCTGATACTAAAATCCTCAATGACGGTTCTTCATCACGTTTATTTTTGATCGACTGCATCTTTTATTACCACGGGTATTCCAGCTAATTGCGTATTTTGCAATATCATCGACCCGTCTTCTCATTATATAACCTTTGCAACCGGTTGATAATTCTGTTCATCACCTCTAAATCTGCCAGTTATTACAACACTTTACTAATAATGGTATCCAATATTAAGTCGACTTTAACATCGCAGCAGTAAAGATCAAGAAGGGTTAATGGAAATTCAACATCATAAGATTAAAATCAGGAACAATTCCATCAATGAATAAGAAGATAACACAACGGTTTACATAAGAAGTGAAGATTCTGGTAACGAAAAAACGGCGTACCTAAAATACAAAAACCTAAAAGTGGAAAACAGTCTATAGAAACAGAAGACTATCATTTGAGACATAGGAGGCACTGAGTTCAAGATAATAATTTTTATGTCAACCAACATCTGATTGAACATGCAATAAAAACATTGCAACATAGAAAATCTCCTGGTACTTATGATATCTCAAACGAGTTGTCTGAAATATGGTGAGGACAATCTAATTACTGAGATTGTTAAATTATTCAATAAATAGCTTGAACGTAAAGAGATACCTACATTTTGGTGAACTAGTATAACAATACCTATATTTAAGAAGGGCAGTAAAACTGATCCGAGAAACTATCGTGGTATCACTTTATTAATGATGCTCAGAAACTCTTCACTAAAATTATTGGCGAAGAAAACATGTCAAAAACTGAGATTTGCGATGAACAAGAAATAACAGATCAACTATTGATTCGATATTCATGTTACGAAAATTTGTAGAGAAGTCCATTGAATATAATACACCAATTTTCATGTGCTTCGTCGATCTTGCACAAGCTAACGGCCGCATCCACGGTGTTATAGACATTTTAGAAGAAGCTAACATCCTGCAAAACATAACTGGTCTTTTATATCAATGTTAGCAACACAACGTTAACAACACAGAATATCAACTGGAATCAGTCAGGGTGATAGTTTGAGCCCAACATTGTTCAATCTGAACAAAATTATACTGAAAATTAAATCTACTGGAATTGGTTATAGAATGCGACATCAACTGAACATTTATTATGCGGACGATTCTGTTCTCATTGCAGAAAATCAGGACGATTTGTAACGTCTATTATTTGCATTTAACCAAAATGCTGAAAGATTAAACATATTGATATCTACCATGAAAACAAAATCAATTGTTATAGCCAAAGAACCAATAAGATGCAAACCAGTAATAGATAATATACCCATTAAGCAAGTTATGAGCTTCCGTTACTTGGATGCAAGACAAGCAGCTATCGAGATATTACTGCAGAAGTTTGCTATCAAACCAACAAAGCTATATCTGGATGTCTTCGAGACGTCATTTGGACTAACAAGTTAATGTTACTAACGAATTTATAGAACATGTGTCAGACCTATTTGAACATATGCCGTGAAAACCCGCAGTAATACATCCAAAACTAAATAACTGAGAAGAACAGAAATGAAGATCTTACGTACTATCACCGGTCATTCAATCAGAGATAGAATCTGAAGTGATGATATCCGAAATAAATGTCAAATTCTAGACATAGTAAGATGGACAAGAACCTGAAGGCATTATTGGAGGGACCATGTTGAAAAAATGTCAGATAATAGAACGGCAAATATTTCAATGAAGCAACACCCAGGTGGAAAACGGCTAATAGGAAGGCCTTCGAAGAGATAGCGAGAAAGTTGGACACCTGCATCTCAAAACTAAATTGTTAGAAAACACAGGTCTACGACTTATCGAAAGAAGAAAAAGAAGAAGAAGAAGGGTGTCAAATACTTTCTCACAATCAAATGTGGCTGCAGTTGTAATTTCTCGATTTCATGCATATTAACTATGGCATATGAGGTCAAATAACCTAACAGCCATTTGTGAGTTAAGAAGAATGTTTTAAGTTTTCATAAATTCAATAATCTTTTTCGTATGGAATTTTTTATATAATTTTCACAATTCAGAAAGTAGACATATTGATCTATAGTTTTTTAGAAATGATGAATTTTTACTGAGATTAAGGAGACTATTACAGATTTGCATGTAACATCAAAAGTGAACTGTAATAAATTAATTTAACAACTGGAAAATATTGAATCAATCATAATTATCTGGGTATATATTTAAATATTTCAGTAAGTGTTGCATAAGTTCCCAGTTACCTAGTATGTTGATCGGCAAACACAACATTAACATACCATCTTTATAGTATTGATCACCCGGCATTGCAGACATAGTCATCGAGTTAGCGTGAAATTAAAGATCTGTTGTGTAACCTTGATATACGCTACCGTATTCAATTATTCACCTTGATTGGTGATTGTAACTATGTAATATACTAAGAGATTGATGTACATAAATATTTGATTATGATCAAACTAAAAATGCTGTAAACCTTTTACATTTTGTGACAATTAAGACAAAACATGCTGTGATCAGTTATTAGTGGTAGTCAAATTAAGCGAAAGTTAGTAAAACGATTATAGAACGTAAGTTGTTCCGTTCTCCTGTGTTTTTTTATTTTGCATTCTCCTGTGGTCTAGTAGTAGACAATCGTTGTAATTACTAAGTATTTTGAGCTTTTAATTTCCGATTTTCTGGCTCGGTACATACAGCATCGCCTTAGTTAGTTTGGGTATTATGTCCTTATGAAGTTTAACATTACTATACCACTTTCAACAAATTTTTTAATTATGTATCCTTTAAGATAATCGCGATTACTCAACTAATTGGTCTCAGTGATCTTTGTATTTCATCATCACTTTTACCTTTACTCCTTAAGGGTACTACATACGGTAGCATTACGATGTTCTTTCGCTGTTTCCAATATACGAGTACATGTTACATCAAATGTGAACACAAATAATTATATTTGAAATGTACCAATTGGTAAATATGGAATCAATTAATTGTTATCCGCTTATTCTTATAAATATTTAAGTAGAGTGGTGCATAAATCCCTAGCTACCTGATCTATATATTTAATGATCTGCACGTTGTCTTGGTTTACAAGATGCAGTTTGTGTATCTACGATCAATATTTCCAACCAGCAATTATATTTATCATTTGACGAATTGAAGTGGTCGACTATCATCGAGATTACTTAACCCATATTTACCTCTATGCGGTGGTAACTCGATCACGATATATGTCAGTAATGCGATATGATCAAGACTTAAAAGATTAGTTTAATGTTGTATTTGTCGAGCGATTGGAAAACTTCTCAACAACAAATTAGATAGTTGGCGATTTAGGCTCCTCTCTACTAAAATATTCAAATGTGCAATCGGATTAATATGATTGATCCTATATTTTCCAGTGGATTTATTTCGAGTAAATATTTATTTGCATTTGATGTAAATTATGCATATTATAATCGGCAAATTAACATCATATTGGCGTATATGGCGGCATTATATTGTTGATTTGAGCTAATAGCTCACATCAGAGTATGATGATTGATTTGCACAACACAAAAGCAAATGATGTTAATACTTACACAAGTGTCTATGAAAAGTTATCATCATTATGCTAATATTTGAGTCACTTCCATTGTATTTTCTTCAATAATAGAGAAATGAATGTTTTATTAGTACACATTTTATGATCACACACACGTGAAATTATGATAAAGCTATAAATAAATGTATTATATAAAATAATCACATGTAATACAAGAGATTCACTTATGGTGTCATTAATACAAATATAATAAAAAATGCATTCAGAAAAATTGATTGTGCTGGATTTTATTTTTGTTTATCAGAAAAAGATAAATAAATGTAAGTCCTTGTAGTTAATCTTAACCTATACATCACATGGGCTTAAAAAAATTCCCAATTTTTGGAAGTAACGATAGCAGATAAATATCGTCAGTAAAGAGCCTATCTGATACCTTGTGGTTCAGCTGGGTAATTACTGTACTGATGAAAACTATTTTAATTATTATTATACGGTAATTTCCAATTCAAATAATTACAATTCAAATAATGATTACTAAAAACATTCATATCTGTGTAACTATGAATGTCTGGTAGAGAATTTCTCCATCATTTTTCTAATATGTATGTGATCTATGTGATTTTCATCAAATCTTACTCAACCAAAGAATAACGAGTTAGTTCCTCTTCATTTCTAGTTTCGTCGGTTAAAGCATTATTTATTTATTATTTAAATGTTGTAGGTTTCAAAACGTATCCATTTACGTGAGTTAAAACTCGTCATCGTATTCCTATTCGATTCGAGACCGTTTATTGACGTTTCTCGTTCAATTAAGTGTATTTATTAATGTGCAAGATGCAAACACACAGCTACCTAATTTGATGGAGTTGGATTTTAAAATTAAGCGCCCTACCAACCACCGTGGCCAGTCCATTCGTCATCACCTGGTTTTCCATATGCATATATGTGTTTTCTTTTTTTTTTTTTTCTTTTATAAACTCGATATCGATAACATAAATAAATTCAAAGATAAATGCTTGATAATTTGCGAAAAATACTGTTTAGGTATATATAAATCCAACAACATTTTAATTAATATTTTTCACGTATTGAGAAATTCTTAATCTTAATTGGTATGTTGATATCTTTTATCAGAGTTTTGATGTTTTTTTTTTTTGTTATAGTTAATCCTAGTATTAAACAATTATAATCAGTTGGGCGTTGGTTTTCCTATTGTACAGTTGTGTTTAAATAAAAAAAAAAAACCCAAATCCAAAGAGAAAAACAAAAAAAAAAAATACAGACAAATTAGAGTAGAATATTAATTTGATTAATTAGCTTATCCATTCCCTTATCCTACATTTATAGTTATCAAACAAAAACGAAGCTGCATCTATAGTCTTTGTTGAGAATAAATTTCATCAATCAGTAGTAATACCGACTGATAGTATTGGAAATAGTAATTATTATTCATTTGATGATAATTGCACTTTTGGTCCATCATCTTTACCAATAAATGTATCTATTGTATCATCACCATCTCAACAACAACAACAACAACAACATTCCAGTGTTCCACAAAGTGATAGTTTAACATTAAGTGAAGATTCAGATACAACACGTATTTATGATTTAAATAAATGTGAAACAAAACTTATTCGTAACAATTTAATTACGAAAACTGGTAACTATTCCAATAATTTAAGTGGTACTTTAAATGGGAAGACAATAACTGTAACGCCACCACCAAGTCCAACTGATGACCGACGGGACATAGAAATTCATCAGTCATTTGAAGAAGAACAAAATACACATAAAATTAATATTAAAAGTATTAATAATAGTCTGATTTTTGAAGAAGAATTAAAAAATATAAACGATAGTGAATCATCATCTAATAAAATATCACCATCATTTAAAATTGTTTCAAAACAAAATCTACTCATAAATTCCAAATCAATATCACCGGATACAGTGAAATTTTTGGCACCAAAAAAAGTAACAGTATTTTTGAAACAATCTAGTAAAATGTCAGATGAAGGAAATGCACAGGGTGAAAGACATGTAAGTTTGTTTTATAATTGATATTTTCTGACCGTAATTCGTGGAACTCGTGCAATTAATTGAATATATGATTTTCTTTCGCATTTAGTTTTCACAAAATGGAATAGGCGAAAAAATGGTTATCGAAGAAGATGTTCTACCATCTTTACCGTCGGTAAAGGCATTAGCACAAAACTTTTTGAATTCCAAAAATAATTCAGACAATCAACATTCTTCGGCACCAGTTAATCGACCAAAGGTGAGTTTATCGTCTTTTACATATTTTTAAAAGTATTTATTAATTTATAATTCATTTTATTTCATTATCAACTAACAAAAACAAAAAAAACAAAGATAACTTTTTGATTTAACAAACTCGTATAAATGAAAAAAATACCGAGAAATTATTATTTTACTAATCACTAATTTTATGATCATTTTTTATTAACAAAATCTTTTATTAATTTATGTTCATAATTTTCTCTCAATTTATTCCGCAATCGTACTGATAACTTTTCAAGTACTTCGGTCACCACCATAAATAAATTTATGTAATGTTCAATAAAAAAATTCATCCTGTTATTACTTTATTTGTTTCTAAATTGATAGCTTATTTTTCGACTAATCATCATCATCATTATGATCATTATGTTAACCTTGTTGTTCCACCTGGGTGTTGTTTCATTGCAATAATTGCGATTCTATTACATGGGATTCTTTCAACATGGTCTCTCTAATAATCGCTCTTACTATGTCTTGAATTTGACATTCATATCGGATATCATTAATTCTGATGACCGGTGATAGCACGTAGGATTTTCATTTCTGTTGTTCTCATAAGTTATTTAGTTTTGGTCGTATCACTGCGCTTTTCCACTAAATATGTTACTATTTAGTTTCTTGTAACAAGAATTTGTTTCTCCAATTGATGTCACAAAGGTATCCAAATATTAATACAGGATTGTTGGTTTGATAGCAAATTTCTGCAGTAACATCTCGATATCTGGTTGTTTCTGCGCCCTGTGGAAGCTCATGACTTGCTCAATTGGTATGTTATCTACCACTAGTCTGCATCTTATTGGTTCATTGGCTATTACAATTAATTTAGTTTTCATTGTATCAACATGTTAAAACTTTCAGCATCCTTTTTAAATGCAAACAATAGACGTTGCAAATCGTCTTCATTTTCTGCAATGAGAACAGCATCGTCCGCATAACAAATAATACTGATCAGTTGATTTCCCAGTTTATAACCAATTCCAGTAAATTTAATTTTTAGAATCATTTTGTGCATAACAATATTGAACAATGTTGGGCTCAAATTATATCACCCTGACGGATTCCAGTTGATATTGGTATTTCATATGTGAGCTTTCCATCTACTTTAATTCGCATTCTGTTGTTAACATTTATCTGCTGGATGTTAACTTCTTCTAAAATGTTTATAACATAGTCAATTTGGATGCGGTTGAAAGCTTGTGCTGGATCTACGATGCATGATCTGTTGTTTTTAATTGACTATTCCACAATTGGTAATATATGAATATCGAATTAATAATTGATCTGTTCTTTCTGAAGTCAATCTGTTCATCGCATATCTCAGTTTTTGACGTGAGATTTTCCATTTGCAATATATTAATTCTTTATTCAGATATTGGTTGACATTAAAATTATTATCTCGAACTCAGTGCCTCGTTTGTCTCAGATGAAACTCGGTAAATACATTTTGGAAATGCTGAACCCTTTCTTCAGCAGATACTGATGAATATTGGCTATATTCATTTACAAATTTTCTTTAGTCCACCACACAAATGACGTTGCATGTCTTTACTAAAACGGTGACAATATTCCTTTCTAATTTGTGTTATTTTCGAATTCATTCTGTTTCTAATGAGTGGTATATAGTCTGTATTCTACTTGCTTTTTTAGGGTTCTGTATTTTAGGTATACCTGCCGACTTGCGACCAACAGCCGGATACGTTGCGTTTTTAATATTTTTATTTACCTTGCAACCATGCCTCTTGCTACCTTGTGGTTGGATCCGTAATAGATTCAATATTTGTTTTTTGAATATATTCGGGATCCTTAAGTTTTAGTAATTTTGCAATTATTCTGATCTTACAGAGAATCAGCATATGATCCATACCTACATTACCAGAACAAGGAGCTCTTACATTCAAAATTTGTGAGTGATAAAAACTTCTGTTTGTTATAATGTGTCTTTATGTCAGAAAGAGGTATTGTTAATTCGACGTTCATTGTCATCATAAAAATCTATCAGTGCCTCTCCATTTTCATTTGATATTTCTTCGTTAAATTTTTGTTTAACGCCATTAAATACCGAGTTTCCCAGCCTAGCATTTATATCACCCATTATAATTATTTTCTCATTAGATGAGAAGCTAGCTCCTGGATAAGTCATCATAAAATTACTCAGTTTCTTCCCGTGGTTTATTTACATCCGGCGCATAAGTACAGGCTATATGCATCAAATTATTACCGAATTAATTTATAGTTTAAGCGGCAATCTACTCTAAAACTGTTCTCTGACTTTACGACATTGGAAGTACATCTAGCTGTAGTGAACTAATGTGAGCTATTAGTTTTGCCGCTTATGTTCGGCAATCTGACATTCTGCATAAAGTCGTGGTGTTTGAGAATTGTTTTATTTTCGTCTAGTTGAATACTTGATCCGCGATCTATATCCTGATCTATAATGTACAGAGTTTTGCATCACTTGATGATATTATGGTTATGTACATTCAAGTATTAAACGGATATGTATATTATTACCACTTCTTGTCTACCTTGCTACCATAATTGATGCAGAATTCTAAGTTTGTCTATAATATTCGATGCTTAAAATTATGGAAAAATCCTAATTAAAATGCTTTAGTGATTTTAAAACTGCGAACTATGCGCTATCAAATTAATGAGATTTTTCAATTTGATCACAATATTATTATGTCTATTAAAAAATATATTCTGGTATAAAAGAAAAAGGCAGAAATTTGTTCAACCTAAAATTTATTAGTTTTCATCCCTTTACTTTTCTTTCACTTTTCAATGTTGTGAATTTTCTAATGCGGTTTATATACTTCGTGTCTGTCGGAGTTCTGGATAACTTCTATGTAAATCCCATTACGTATTATTGAAAGTCATTGGAGATACATTGTGGAAACAAGTAAAGTTGTGATATATTTGATCAAATTCTGATATTTTTTTTTTGAGTTAATGTGTGAAATTCTGGGTGTATTATTTGGCAGCACTATTAAATACTGGTAATGAATACGTCTAATTATAATATCCACTAACATTAGTGTTATGTAGCCCTGATCCTGCATTATGTATGCTGCTGTTGCTTTCAAACAGAAATTATTCAGCCACTATACCACAACGTAAACTCACACCGTATTCACTCCTTTTCGTTCCAGAAATTCTAAATCATTCATTCTTTAGCACAACGATATATCTGTGAAATATTCATTGGTATTATAACCGAGTTTCTAGTGTTTTTTTCAATTTGAGGAATCTCTAGCTAAATTGCAATGTGCATTACTGTACGAATTCTGAGAACTTAATTTATTATCGCTACAATATGCATATGGTTGTGAATTTTAATTAAATAATCATATCTACAAATAAAATTATGTGTGACTAAGTAACATGTTTAGGAAAACCCACAAAAATAATTATGTGACAAGATTAAAATCACAGTAACTTGGTGTTTATAATAAAATAATGGAAATAATTTTGAAATTAATTAATAACGAAAAACCATTGCACAAATACGTCATGTACAAAGCTCGTAATATCTAAGATCTCTTCAAGTATATGAAATAGTAAAATGTAATTTTATAAATTATATGCTACAGATTATGTCTTATTATTATCTTATCTGAAGAAAAAATTTGATCAAATAAACTCACAGTGCTAACATTCGGGATTGATACATTTTATCACTTTATGGTGTTTAATTGTATATTTATATGTTTCAAGATAAAAACGAAAGTTTGTTGAATATGGCTTCTTAAACCAAATAACATCTACAAATTCATTATCAACTCGACCTTTACATCACATATGTGTTTCTAATGACATCAAATGTGAACCAAAATAACTATAAACAGAGAGATTCGAATCTAAACTGTAAAATTAATTATTAGTTTTTGTATTCGACTTCTAATTAATTCTGAAGAGTAATTCATTATTATACCCAGTTACCTAGTTTATTGGTATGATATGTTTAACCTGATCAACAAATACGACAGATACTGCATTTTTAGGATCTCGCAGATACCGAAATTAATCTAAATTATGTGGAGTTATAAAGTGTAACCTAATAAACACAACTTCAATTGAATTGAATTAAAACTGCTAATAGCCCACATTTTTTCAACATTTAGACGTGTGTATTTAGCACCTATACCTTGTATTTGGATTCCATAAGATGTTAAAAGGAAGAAAAAAACTTCCACGTTCTAACAAATTGTCGTAAAATCAACAAACGCGCAACAAGCAAGCAGAAAAAGAGGAAACAAAATTTTTATAATGAAACAATAATCACACGCCAATTTAATAATCAATAAAAATTATTCAGAAATTAACACACCTACCAGGCGACCATAATTGAGAACTCAAAACCCAAATAATAATTTTCAATGTGTGTGTGTTTATGTATGTGTATGGAAAATATGTCGCTTTTGGTAAAAAATCGCCACTTGTATTAGGAATTCATAACCCAATATCATTTTTAAAAACCAACTTTCAACGTCTTACAAAATATCACAAAATCATCAAATGTGTAACAGGCGAACAGGATTATAGAAATTGTTTTACAGTTTAATATTTTACGTAAACAAAACCTTTGATTGACAAACATTTATGTTTGCAATACAATAATTCTTGTGAGGCCCAGTCATCGAAATATACTTCCTAATATTGAATTTTAAGTCTGGGTAGCTAATTTGAAATTAAAATATTTTTCTGATTTGTTTTATGAAATTATTTTTGAACATTTAAAGCTAATTCAGAAAATAACTGCATAATTATTGACAATTAGTAACTTTATTCTAATTTAAAGAGTAATTTGTCAATGTTATCTGTTTAATTTTAACGATTTTTGCTTCAATGCGTTATATGAACAAATATAATTATTATCATATCGAATTTTCTTCCACGCGGAACCATAGGGCTCTACAGAATAACCGTTTTTGTCCACTAATCTTTGGTCAGTACTTTCACTTCACTCTACATCCTGCCACTCGTATTAGACTGCTTAATAACTGTTCTTCGCCACGTTGTTTTCGGTCGACCGGAATTTCTATTACCCTTTTTTGTTCATCGCCTTCAGATGTTTCAGTCGCTACAAATTTATTGTATTTTACCAGAAAATTTGACGAAAACCTGAATTTGTGACACTATGTTATTTGTTTTGCTGCCATAATATAGTTCATGTTTGTTAATATTGTTGGCAGGAAATTGAAAGCACATTATATATAGTGAAAGCACACGATGGCTTGATTAACTGGGAAGAACACCAGTCTATAACATATCTGTGACGATTATCGAAGTAACTATTATGAAATATATTCTAATATGCACTTGAAATCTCGTTCAGTGTTGAAAATTGTGAACTGACCCAAATCATTGTATAAGCTATCATTCTAAAATATGCGAATCATATTAATTGAATTAGGAAATCTGTGGTTAATGGTTAAATAATGACCCAATAAAAGTTTAACAACTTTAATTCGAACTTTCGATGATCTTTGACTGAAACGTAACTTTTCTGACCAAAGGGTTATTATGTTGTTATATCACTTCACAACATTGTGTAAGTAAGGATCGTAGATATGTAAGAAATAGAGGAGTTATTGTAAATTGATTTAGACACCATAAAAAATGCAATAACGATGAAGTACATGACTGTAATATTATATCCTAAAGACAAATAATAATAATATTTCATACTATATTATGGATGGAAACGAGATAAGTTTTACTGAAACGCTTGCAATTACTATAGAATAAATGCAATTACTATAGAATATCAATATAATATTTACTATATAAATAGCTAAACGTTGTATAGGGCACACAATACTGCAATGCCCTTTGAAGCACATATTGAACAAACATTATAAAATAGTTAGCAAAAAATTCGAACATCGATAATATTGTTATAAAAACTACTGAGGTAGTTGTTCTGTATATTTGATGACTCTTCCGCCCAAGGCAATCAGTTAAAATAAAAATATCACTTGCAATATAATACAAACCTAATTTTATATCAATGTAACAATTATTAGCGGAGTAATTTGTATCGAGAACATTCTGGTATTTTCTCAATTATTGTTTCCACAAATGTCTATACTATTCTTATTCATTATTTTCGATGTTTCATGTTTGTTGAATATTGATTGCTAATACATGGCGTGGTACAGATAGTACTTGTAGAAAATATAATCATGGTGTAATATAATTCTTAGTGACGTGCCAATAGTTGTGTAACAATATGTTATGACAAAAGCAACACACTAACTATAAGTTACTAAAAGAAAGTTCAACTACACCTGGAGACTTAGTTCAACAAATAAGTTAATATATTATAACTACAACAAAATTTAAAGTTTATTTACAATTTCATGGTATACCTTTAAAATTTAAAAGAAGAATAGGGCTCAAAATGTAATTGATTACAAAGGAATATCAAGAAGTTTTTCACTGACGGATGTAGACTTGACTTGAATTGAAGCTGAGATTTATTGTTTAATACTATCTATCATACATCATACAGAAGACATGCTGGGCTCTTCTAAAATACATATAATTTGACTAAAATAGGTGCATAAAATCAGAAAATTTTATACCTTGAGGATTATTGTATTAATAGACCAATCTCAAATAATATGTCGTCTGGGAAAATGACTCAATTTTATTGCAAAATTATTATCTCTTAAACAAAAATAAAAAGCTAGCATAGATTTTAGACAACAAATTATAAGGATAAACACTGAGTTCCAAATAGCCATCGGTTATTATAATCCTAAGCTTAATATAAAGGAATTTTCAGTAAACATACATAATACGAATACAAATTACCGATCCCGCTGAACTAACTGGTGTTTTTACTTTTTTATTTCCAAATTTCCTGGACATTATATGGTAATAGAACTATTTAGATTTCCGATCTGTAAAGTATCTATAGTTGGTGGTCGCAAAGCGATCATAATTTATACAATTTAAAGGATATTCGAAATGTTTTCTCTTGAAATATAAGTGCCGAATGTCATAATGTTTATGTTTATTAATGTTTATATTTATTAATGTTTATATACATTTCTAATTAAGGACTTTTCTTTAAATACAAATCGATTCTAATTAAATAACATTTATTTTTCTAAATGCATAAATCAAAGGTAAAATTGAGAGAGGTAACTTTTTTTAAAAAACTTTTGTCATTCTCAATTAAAGCAAATATTTAAAAGATTGTATTAAAATTAATTTTATTATTCCAGTCACTATCCTGGCAATCATCTAGAGACAGCGCTCCAACTAGTGAAAATGATAGTCTTGTCACACAACCATCAATGGATTCATTTGTTCCACCATATAATAATCAAAATTATCATCCTGTTGCACATAGTATTACAGCCAGAAGTTTATCAACAAAATTTATGGAAGAACTAAAGTAATTTTAAGATGTTACACTAATAATTTATAGTATGCAAATATTAATGTTGACATGTATTCTTCCTTAATTTATATTTCTATAGAACATCAACAGCGGATGAAGAAACACCAATAAATGGAACAACCGTCACAATAGAACAGATATCAGTAGTTGATGGTGGACTAGCAACACCAATTACAGAAGTAACAAGCGCATTTATTGATAATGAAATTACAGAACAAATAGAAGATGAAAAGACAAAACAAATCGATGAAGATAATGAAAAACAACAACAGATTGTCGAACAAGTGGTGGATACTAAAGTTGAAGAAAAATTAGAAGATGAAATTGAAAATATTACAACTACTGCACCATCTTTGTTAGTTAATGATGATAAATATGATGTTAGTCCTGAACGTCCAATTAGTCCCGTTCTTGTGCCTGGAAAATTAAAGAATAATATTGCTTTCTTTGAAAATTTGAAAAATAAATAAGACAGTTTAATTTTCCAACTAAAAGCCTTAATTAGCTAAGCTTTGTTTTCTTTTCTTTTGTCAATTACTTAAAGAAAATAAAAAACGAAAAATGAAACTATGCTTTTGAAAATTTTACCAAAAAAAAAAACATTGATTTACTTAATAATTTATTAAAATATAAGATTTATGTTTTCAAATTGAAACTTAGAAACCTATTCCAAAGTTTAAAGTGCCATCCAAAAATAAAAATAAAAAGGAAAAACTAGGAAAAATTTATAATTAATAATCGGTTGTTTTTCCACATATTAACTTATTTTAATTTCTATATTAGCTTTTATTAAATTTTAATTTGCATGCGTCTTTTTTTAAAACAAATCAAAATATGTTTTTAAGGAAACGCTTATTTTATACAAGATTTTTTTGTTTAAATTTGATTTAAAATTTTAAATATTTCACAGTATTTTATATTGTTTGCTTTCAATAATTTAAATTGTATTATCTCCTATAAAATATAAATGAATGTATAATTTACTAAAATTTTGTAAATAATTTATTTTAAAATAAAGCAATTAAAATACTTTAAAATATATATTCATATCCATTGAAATGTATTATTCATAAAAAGTATTAAACTGATTTTAATTAGAAACCTGATGATTTTGTTTTATTTTAAAATTTCTTAAGCTTTTATTTTGCTACAATTAGTCCGCAACTTGTATATAACGTCGAACAAAATAATGAATGCATTTACGAAAGCCTGTAAATGCATCACAGTAACAATCGACATTGATGTGAATTTATGAGATGTTTATCATGGTACTCACAATACTTTAGATGTTTCAATGAATAGGTAACGAATCTGTGCTGGTTTTTAGAATTCTATCAATGTCTAACATGGTTTATTTCATCGACAATTCGGTCGATAATCACTATACACTGGTTTTAACAATCACTTTCCCCATTAGAAGTCATAATTCAAGTCTCACTGGTCCAAGGTATATTATTCCCTCCAATAATTGTTTCACTATGGCACTGTAAGCATAGATGCGTTCGTCATCTATAAATCATTAATTATCACAAATGTATTTTTTGTATTTAACTTTTAATTATTTTTGAATCTGAATTTGAATCCGACCCTTTGGAATACTCAATTTAATATAATAATGTCGCCCTTTGCGACCATGCAGATTAAGATAATGGTCTAAGTCACAGACAATTTGCTAAACAAATAAACCTACATTATGCTCCAAGAGAAAAACTTGAACAAACAAAAATTTAATTGAATTCAAATAAAGTAATAAATTCATTGTTTGTGTTAGCTCGCCCAGATATTTGAGAAGAAAAACTTAAATTATTTCACATTTTACATATACCGAGCCGGAAACTCATCAATTATACACGACCTAAAGTTCCTGTTCACCTAATACTTCTCATCTTCTTCATCTTGTTGCGTTAGGTCAAAAACCTGTGTTTTCTAACAATTTAGTTTTGAGATGCGGATGTCTAACTTTCTCGCTATCTCTTCGAACGCCTTCCTAGTGGCTGAGTTCCACCTGTGTGTTATTTCATTGCAATATTACCGATTCTATTATCTTCTACAAGTTGCCGTTATATGAATATCTAATCAATAGTTGATCTGTTCTTTCTGAAGTCATCCTGTTCATTGCAAATCTCAGTTTTTGACGTGAAGAGTTTCTGAACATCACTTAATAAAGTGATATTACGATAGTTTCTCGGATCAGTTTTACTATTATTCATATATATAGGTATTGTTACACTAGTTCTTCAATCTGATATCTCTTTACGTTAAAGTAATTTATTGCACAATTTAACAATCTTAGCAATTTAATTAACTTAACTCAGTGTCTCGTATGTCTCAAATGAATCTCTTCTGTGCTGGTAAATAAATTTTGGAAATGCGTAACTCACATTTCAGCAGATACAGATGAATTTTGAGTAGATTCTAAGCTTTAGGTTCTAGTACTTTTTTGCAATTATTTTGATCTTACAGCGAATCAGCAAATGATTCGTACCTACATAACCAGAACAAAGAGCTCTTATATCTAAAATTTGTGAGGGATGAAAACTTCTGTTTGTTTTATTGTAGTCAATAGTTGACTGATGTGAAGCCAAGTGTATTTAAGCTCATGTTTATATGAGAAAAAGGTATTGCTAATTCGAGGTTCAATGTTAGCACAAAAATCCGTCAGTACCTCTCCATTTTCATTTAGTATTTTCTTCGTTAAATCTTTATTTAACTCCATTTAATACCGAGTTTCCCACCGTATCATTCACATCACCTATTATAATTCCTGCTGCAAGTCATCGTAGAATAATTCCGTTTCTTCCCGTGGCGAATAAGTACAGGCTATATCCATAAAAGTATTACCGAATTTGAAATATATATTAAGTAATCTACCACTTCGGTATTTTATATTATGAATATTCTG
>JANSTX010016453.1:0-17089 GCA_027564355.1 Penthetria funebris
ATATATTTATTTAATCTTTAAATTATAATTTAAAGTAATCACGATACCTTTGGCATATATTACAGAAATTATCGATTTTATTTTTATGTGAGCAATAACCCACTTTATTATTGTTTTCATCATTAATTATAAATTTATCTGAAATATTTTCTGAGTCATTTTCCATTTTACTGAAATTAAAAACAAAAATTATTAGAAACACAATATTTTTTATTCATTCATGTGTGACATTCATTCATCATTCATTCTTTATATAATTTAAACATAAATTATGGGCATTCAGTAAATTAAAATGTTTAGAAAAATGAATTGCAATTTTAATGAATGGGGGTGGTAATGAGTCAACTGAACTATTCGTACAAAAGATGAAAAAAAACTTACATTTGCGCTGTAAATTCAGGACAATGCTGTTTGGTGTGAGGCAATAGTCCCGATTTATTCGAATCATTGAGGTAAGTCATTTCGTAGTTTCTATTATTTACTGGATCATCACTGTCAATATCATGAATAGATTGAAATTGATGAGGGTATCTCGTACTTCTACTAAAAATAATAAATAATATCCGATAGATTGAATGAATCTTTAATAATCATAGAAGTTTTAAAATTAATCCTGTGTGTAAGATTCTGTATCTTGTAATATCATCGACACAATGAATAACATTTTTCAAATTAACAGATTAAGAGATTAACTGCATAGAATCATGATACATAAAATACGTACAGAAATAGATTATAATGAAGATGATCAACTCTAACAATATATGAAAAATTTGTAAGATCGATCAATTGTCCGGATTCGTGTACATTAAAATAAATTATAGAATTTAATAAAACTACTTACCATTGTATTTTATTTGTATGACAAACAGCCTTTTGTCGTTTAAATTCATTAGGTTCTTTATGAATATGCTTTCGATCATTACTGATATTGGTCCAAATGGGCATTTTTACATTTTTCATATAATTATTACACTTTCTACAAATTTCTTTAATATGTACTTTCGTGGTCATTTCAATTTTTGGTGCTAATATGCCAGGAAAACTACTGGACGGTTTTAATATTATTTCAGCATCCACTCGTGATTCATCATTTTCTTTTCTACATGAATTCGGATGCAATATTGATATTAATTTTCCAGTAAAATTAGCTAAACGACGTCCACTTTGCCAAATTGAAATGTCTACACTCTGTTTGCCTGTATACATTCATATGATAATAAAGTTCAGGAAGACGAAAAAGTAATATATGCTTTGATTAATAATATCTTTGTTTGATAATTTGTATTTTGTAATATATATCAAACCCATACTTAAGATCTCTTTGATTGTATTCATAGGATTAGATGTTAAGTAACGAAAACATAAAGTACTAATAACACGGTTTACCATTTATATCAAGC
The DNA here is from genome assembly GCA_027564355.1 of Penthetria funebris. NCBI lineage: Eukaryota > Metazoa > Arthropoda > Insecta > Diptera > Pleciidae > Penthetria > Penthetria funebris. The sequence continues at coordinate 1,404 of JANSTX010016453.1, forward strand.
TTTTACTTTGTTAGTGGGTAGAGTACACTACAAAATCTAGAATTTCAATATCAATTTTAATATGCTAAATTCGAAATTGTAATTTTTGGTGACTGAGTAATATATTTTTAAAATTCTATGAATAGAATTAATTAATATTATAATATTATTATTGGTGAAGCATTGTTGTGAATAGGTATTGTTAATAAGCAGTAAATCTTGTGGATTCAAAGCTTTTCATTTTAACAAAAAAAAATTAAACATGAATGTTCTGAATAGTAATGTTCTGAAATGTACATGATCTATTTATCTAGTGTGATCAAGACTAAAATGAGGTTATATATTATTAATGGCGAAAATTATGTTACCAATAAATAAATAATAGAATAGAATATCTCAGTAGAATGGTGCATAAATCATCAGCTACCTATTTTGTATTGAGATGTTTTTTAAACTAGTCGACAAATACTAAATTAACACTATCTTTTTAGCCTACAAATATCGCTATCGAGTTACCGTTGATACCACGTAGAGGTAAGAAAAAAAAAAAAAAAAAAAAAGAGGTAAAGATGTGTTTAGTAAATTCGATGTTACTTATGGCCACTCCAATCATCACCTTAATTGTGCTATCGAGTTATGTACCATTATGTAAAACCGATCAGCCATAATTGATTAATATTTTTCAACCGAAAATCTCGATTTCTTTACCTGCATATTAAACATTGTATTACCGCCCTATACAACCATATGTGGTGTATAGGTTGCACTGAAATGATCAGATACCTAGATTAGGCTACAATACGTGACATCATTGACGTAATATATAAAATAAAAGTCTAATATCTTAGATGAAGAAATACTAATACTGAAAATTATATATAATATGTAAAACCGTTGATGTTATAACTTAAATAACGAAAGTTAAAGCAAAATAAATGCAATTAAAATTGTAAAGTTAAATATAAAAAATGAATTTTTTATTATATTTACCCAAATTATGTTCTAAATCAAATAAATTATCAACACTTTGAAAATAGCCTTCCATAGTAAAATGTTCATGATAACAAAGAGGAAAACGTGATGGTTTTGAATCAGCTTTGAATTTATATCCTAATGTTACAATGGATAATTCTATATCACCATTTGGGCATAACCAGACACCGGGACATGTGATCTCGAAATATAGAAATATTTTTTTATAACTCCTTTAAACCTAGCCAATAATAAATTATATTGTATACAAATAACTTACTGCATGCACTTCCAAGTCAATTATTACATGATATTGCTTTCTTGCCATTATATTAACAATTATATATTAAAAAATACTGTTGTGTAACTTATGCTGTAAAATATGAGCAGGATATATACATATCCCGTCGAAGTTTCTGTGATGTTCAAAACGTAGCTAAGGAAACTTTATTTTTAATCAATAAATTTGAAAACTATTCACATGTTTTTATTACGTATGAAATTACGTTATAACACCCCTATTTAATCAAATCATAAGAATTTTGTGGCCATGGTATGGAAAATAATTTTTGTTTATTGGAAACAAGAATGACAAGGAAAATTGAAATAATTTTTTGTAGGTAGCGAGGTGGTGAATGGATTGGCCGCGAGATACCTTCGAAAATATGATTACAAAAAATGTTAGAGTGGCAGAAAACATTGGTCTTATTTGTGGGCATAATGAATAATAAACATCTCAGTAACAAACAAAGTTACTATGGATTTATAATACCACTCTATAGAATTATTCAAATGTATAACCGATCAACAAAATGTTTCACTGTATACAAGAAACTATTACAATTCGAAATACGAAATTTGACGAATTAGGCATAATGTTATGCCTAATTCGTCAAATTGAGATGAAGATAACATACAAATCTGTAAATGATAGTAATGTCTGGTATAACTGCCTGCGTGGCACGACATGAATGTAAAAATGTGTTTTTTGAAATATTAATTAGTTATTGATAAAAGCGACCAAAGACTTTTATAGCCACTTATTTAAGGTTTAATCATTTTTCATTATTTAATCATTTGCAAACAATGAAAAATGTTATTAAAAAATATTGAGTATAACAACAGAATTGATAATATTTTGCGAATGAGTTTACTCTTACTTTAGAACATATATTTAAGCATATCGATTGAAATAAACGGAGTTTGATTGGTAATGGCGAATGATTTAATGGTTTTCAAATGATATTGCTTGCCCACACTCGTATGCGATATTAACTGAACTTAACACAGTATCTCAGAAAAATGGAGTTGAAATAAATATTTCAAAAACTAAAATATTGTCAAGTTCAAAAAATTATTATTGAGATCAGCTTGATGCTATTTAGAATAAACATGGTCTTTACTTCTCAACTCTTATGTATAGGTTTCTTGTCGCAGGGATACATTTGGTTTGGGGCACACATAAATAAATAGATGCTGAGAGTTTTTCGTCTACTGTCTTTAATAAAGATCAAGGATCAAATGATAGTATCGTAAAAAATGCATCGTTTTGACACATAAAACATCAAAAAATTTGAATGCTGATGAATCTAGGATGAGAAATCTTATCTTGTGTTGCAAAAACTATAACATTTATTTACTCAAATTACTCACAAGTTAAGGATTACACATATAGCAATGAAAATAACATCTATGATTGTCTATTAGATCATAAAACTAACGAATGGATTCATTAGTAAACAATTTAAATAAGGAGTATGCATGATTAATTATATTAAACCACTGAATAATATCTTGAAATTAATACTGGAGGTCAGTCATCAGGAAATATATGGATGACTATCTGTCATTTGTCCAAGCATGTAACATCAAACGTGAACCTAAAGAACACCAAATTTTTATGGAATTTGAAATACATTACAGTACACTAATGTATGAATAATTTTTAAAATATTTAACATCACTATTTATAATGAATAAATTTGGCACATTCAAGGAATTGTTGCATTTCCAAGATATATACATTTTTTTACCAATAAAAAAATCGTTTATTAAAATACAAATCTTACATTTCACAATATTAAAAACTGCAATTTTTATACAATTATGTTATTTATTATTTATATCTCTAAGCGATTAAATATTCGAATATGATTAAAAAAGAAAAAGTCACAAGAATCAGAACGAGTTGCATAATTCAATTAAAATATTAATTTGTTTTAATTTTATTGTAAAACACATGTTCATTTTCGAATAAAAGACAAATCGAACTGACTGAAATTATTTGATATAATACATATAATAGAATTTAATGATGAGGCTTTGATAATATCATCACTTTTAAGATTATTCCTACAATTTATACATACTTTAGCAATCTGTCTTAAAACATTGTGCACATCAGGTTCCAATGGTAATCGAAGACATGCCAAACTTGCATATATCCAATTACCTAACCAATATTCAGTACCATTTATATCTAAACAATCATTCTGAGCTTCATCTGTTAACCAATCAAGTTGATAGTCTAACAAGGTTTCAAGTGTCCTCTGACCGATACCCAATATATTTGTTAATAATGGCTGATTTGTTTGACAAAATATTAACCATGCATTTGATTCTTTAACTGACGGCAAGATGCTTACATTCTTTTCCATAATTTTCTTTTTCCTTAATGTTGTAATTTTTTCTCGAATTTCTGAGAATTCCTTTATTTGCATTTCTTCCCATTCTTTAGTGGGATATAACATTGAAGGTGCTGAATTAACAATATCCTCCTTATATATAAAAAAAAATAATTGATATCTTCGTCATTACTACATATAAAATGCAAATTTTACTTACAGTTATAAAGTATCTTTCACTACAAACAAAATTTTTCTTATCAATAGCTTTGTTTTCCTTTGCAATGACAACAACTGGACATCTCTTCCTTTCATAAAATACTTGCTGTAAATACTGTTCACCATTTTCTGGTATAAAATTTGGATCGAAATTTGTATCAGGCAATTCAAATGCAAATGCCTTTTGTTGTAGTGAATCAATTTCCGTCTGCATATTATTTATTTTTTAAGAATTTAAAATAGAAAATCAATGTAATACAGCAACTTTTTATTTTACAGCAAAGAAAAAATGGACTAATGTCAAAAGACTGCTTGAACATTTTTCTAAACAGATGTCAGGTGGATACGGCAAGACATAGAAATTTACACAACAGTAATTTGCGCCTACATTTAAAAAAAAGCAATTGATAATTAAATTTAAAAATATATTTATATTGAAAATTAACAAAAAATATTATACTAATTTAAAACATTACATTAATAAGAAAGTTAAAAATTGTAACAACGAAGTTCATTATTAATAATTTTCAATATATTTAGTTATATTTGTTTTCATTTTCTGCTGAACCTGTAAACTCATTTTACCCTTATTTCCGTCTTGAGTGACCTATAGCGAAGGTTGCGGTTGGCTAGATTCCATCTTATACCCGCATAAGGTTCAGTAATTGCAAACTAAAGTGCCTCAGAACACAATTTAAACTGAGTATGAACAAAAGTTATATGTGGTAGGAGTATTTATAAAGTTTTTTTTATAATTGAATCTTATGTATAAGCCTTCCTTCCACACGTTAAATCATGTTGTTCATTTATTAAAAGACAATGTCTTAAATTTATTGTAATATTTACATCATAACATGCAATGAATACTCTCTTTAATGCTTGAATAAAGTCGATAAATAACGTGTATTAGTTCAATCAAAATTCCTGCTCTTAACAATGAGCTATATACCACACCATCCACATGTATATATATATGGTGGCAAATTACCGTTTATAATATGTAAGTAACATCAAGTATCTATCTAAATGTAACTATAAATTATGAGACTTCTGAAGGAACAAATAAAATCAATTATAGATGTTCAGTTCAAAAATAATCACTAATCAGTATTATAGTCTGAAATTATTGTAATCCTTTGACTATACGTAGAGGTAATAATGACGGGTTGAGCAACCTTTCTATAGATCTTCTTCGGTCATCTTTAATCAAATAATCTATTTAAATCCTTAAACTATTGGATGGTATTCGTATACAACCACGTCACATTTAAGATGTAATTAAAGGCATACTTGAGTTCACTTTGACAAGAAATAATCTATAAATATTTTTGGTATGGATAATCTGTGAGTTATCTGAATAAACTAGACGAAAATTTGGTTCCTATGTTTGCTTTAGTGTATAATCTTTTAAATACCGTGACAGTAAAATGAATACTTTTTATATAATGAAGACTATTCCGTAGTTGATTTAAAATATACAATAGTTACATGCCTACTCTAAATCTTACTATGTATTAGACCGAATGGTATTATTGATTTCGATCGATTTCGCTGATGTGCCTAATAATAAACTTCTGTGGTGTGGTATGTTAGATTGTACATCTTAACTACAATAACAATAATTATCTTCTGCGATTTCAACTTATGTCTCTATTTATAAGAAAAAACTCATCAATACGAACTCAGGTGTAATTTGAGACCATTTATTGTTGTGTCACGCGTAATGTTCAGGTTCTAAATATATAAGTGCATAATCACACATATGTATTTACTGTTTTAGTTTTGGATGATCCTAACTTTAATGTCACATAATATAGTCCAAATCGATTTATAATTTATTTCATACATACAACTCTAAGTTGAATAATGAGTGAATGAGAGTCATATGTTTCCATGTGAAATAAAGATAAAGGACACATGCTAAGGTTGCACCAGAAAATAACTTTATAATTTATTATAATTGACCCATATTTGAATATATACTAAATACATTATTGTGTTCATATCTTGTTGTACTCGTATTATAAAATAATTTTAAGAAATCTAGCATTTGCAAAATTGTATACAAAATTTAATACTTAGCTAAAGATAATTATTAATATTTTATATAAAGACATTCATTTATATGAATAGTTAAATTATTAACCAATTTGTTGATAAAAATCTAAATAGAAAAACAAGGTGAAAAAAACCCGCATATGTCTTGAAAGGGCTATATTAAGTTACCTGCACCAGGCAGAACGACGAAAATATGATATCTAACTGGAATATTAAATTACTTCTGTGTATATTTTGTATACTCTCTATATATTGTTGTTAATAGTCCTGACTATATGATATACCTTTGCTAAGCAAAGTATTACATTAATTATTATCTAATTTATTAATATTAAATACAGAAATTATACAGCCATTCATTAACTAACTATAAGTATGTTTTCTTCTTCTTTTTAGTGAGATTGGAGTCCCAAAACTCCAGCACATCGATCGTTAGATCTATTGTACTATTAACTGGTTATAGACAATTCACCGAATTCAATTATTCTCTAAAGTATTTGTAGGAGTTTGCAAAATGATAGCTTAAGAATCATCGATCACCCAATACATCGACATCTCAACGTCTGCTTCATAATTTCTGCATATACCAATACCAATTTGGAACATGTGTTTACTTTTTTATTACAAAATGTACCCATTAATTTATCTAGATTTACGTTCACTGTCATCTAATTTTGGTTTATTTTTATTCTTTAGTCACCAGCTTTTTGTGTGTCTCTATCTAGCACTTTTCTCTGTTTTATGATCAATTTTTTGAATTCACATTCTCAATTTTTGAGCTCAGTGATGTGTATGTTTGGTTCTGCAACTATTTCCTCACTTCATGATTACCGGATGAAGAACATTGATCAAAATGCTGTTTCAAATGAACAAAATAAAACTATATTATTTACTCATAAACCAAAAATATCCAGAATTTAGTTAAGAAATAATAGCACTTGTGAATCCACAAATCGACATAGTTTTACGGAACTCAAATTTAAATAGGTCTTCTTATGCAGACGTTTATTGTGTGTTCACGCTAACGATGTGGTTGTTTGTGTGAATAAGTAACTAAAAACGAATTTAAAATCAATTTTTCAAAAGTAATTAATTAAAATACTTAACAAATGCTCATATGAGATCATTTAGCCTACTATACGAGAAATTGCATAAAGATATCGATTTACAGTAAAACATTATAAGTTTTATCTAATTATAATTGCATACTTTTATATAATGTTTTTTGTCTTTGTTTTACTTAAAATATATTTTTTTAAATAATTTTTTAATGGAAAAAAATCAATTTCAGACAAATAAACTGGAGTATATTTAACGATAAAATGAATAAATGACTGTATCAAATAATTTAGACCATGGAAAAATTATGTTTATATACAGACATGTAAAAAGTATAAAGTCAATTAAGACTTGTTCCAGAAGTTTAGTCAGTACATCATATACTACTCGTAATAGAAATATACTATTTTAAATATACCTCAAAATTTATAATGAGTATACAAAAATTCAATCTAGGCTCGGAATTTTTTATACGCACTTCCATAATTATGTATATATGATGGACAATATACCAATATACCAATAATGATTTGTATTAGAATACAAATAATTTCTCATCTTAGTTGAACACAAATCTTTGAGGGGTAAATGCTTGATTAGGGACTTCCATCTACATAATAAAGGTAAATTCTGAGAATAAGTGGTAAATAATTAATTTGATTGTGAAATACCAACATCTCAAAGTAGATGATGATAATGATGAATCTGATGTAATCACAAGTTAAGATTTCTTATGGAATAATTGAATCAGGTCTTTGCACTAAAAGTATTACTCTCAAGGTATGGTGACTTAGTTGTTGGTATATTTAAATGGAATAGACTTGAAACAGTTTTTAAAGAATAATGAATAATTTATAGACATAAAAACCATCTTAACTTTAAACATCTGGGAATTGTGTTCACCAGTAAACAAAATTACACAAATTTAGAACAGGACAATGATCATTGACTCTATATTTTTCAAATATAGATTTCAATTAGAAATGTTTGAGTTGGTATTTGATATTAAATGAAATATATGAACGACAAATAGCATAGGGTAGTGATATTTACTCATAGATAGTTATGAGTATCATATTTTTATAAAAAAAATACCAAGAAATTTTCAATAATTCTGATAAAATGTAAGAGAATATTTTATCAAAAATTCTTATCAACAAATATCAGATAAATAAAAAATGATGAATATTTCTGAACAATAGAATTAAGTACCAATCTGTTAGATAGTAGGAGGACCAACCGTGAATAAGAATTATCTTTAAAAATCCTATGAGTAGCAAATATTCTTGAAATGTATTTACTTCACAGAGTGTATCTATTTTTTTTTTTTTGGGTTAATATATATTAATACCATCTATTTTACACCAAATCAATGAACGAGTTTGATTCTTACATGAGATGAATATTCTATAATTACATTGAAAGAATAGTTGATTTTGTACTGTTTACTATTTTACTTCATAATTCTCAAGAATTAAATACTTGCATTGAAAGTATTAAAGTTTCTGCTCATAAATTTTATGGATTCAATCCAGTTTCAGACAGAATTTTTTGATAGATTTTGAGGCAAGTCAAGAACAGCTTATCACGTAAATAATAAATATAGAACAAATTAATAAATGATTATAAATTCCTGTGTCATTTAAGACATCATATATATTATTGAATATAGTCACCAGCCCCTAAAAATACCACGTCTATAAAATACCACAAAATAAAATTATTGTCATATCTGATCTTAAATCACAGAAAATCATAATATACGAGTACAATCAATCTTATACAGAATGATTTCATTCAATTATACATGAGATCATAAATATTGGTGACACGTTTCAAGTACACATTTAAATACAAGTAGGGTATAAGAAAGAAGGTATTTTAAAAGGTGTACATATTCATTATTAATCTGGTAAATAGACTTTAAAATAGATCTTATATAATAATAGTATCATAGACAAAAATGTGAAAGACATATAAATGTAAAAAATATAGTGTAGTGAATCCTATCCGGCGAGAAGGTTCTGGTTCGACAATTATTCTATGCAGTTTTTTTCTTTTTTGTCTTCATAATATAACAAAGATTTCATTGGATGTCTCACATAACTTCTCAACTGTTTTCCCGTACAATTTTTTAAAAAATTTGCCTTTTGTGCAAGTTTTGTCAGCTGTAACCTGTTTTCTCATTTAAACTCAGGTGCATGGTAATTGTTAAATCAGTGGTTGCAGTTACTTTGAAGAAGATGGATTGGATTTTTTATATGGAAAATCACTCTGTACATGTACTCGTAGAAATTTAAGATTTTTTTTTTTATTTCGGTTTATATATATATATATATAAATAATTTAAGACGGAAGTGATATGAAGTGAAAAAAATAAAATAAGACAGTTCAAGGAGTGATTTTCATGATTTAAAAAAAAAATCTTAGTGTGGTTTCAAGTTCTTGTGGACAAACGTTTGAATTTGGTTTTGTGTGAATAAAACAATATTTTAAATAATTTTATTATGGTTTCCATTCCTTTTATTCATTCATTTATACGAATATAAAAGAAACACTATTTTTATATGGCTGCTTTTTGTAATTGTACATAATAAAGATATTACAATATTTTCGTACAAATTATCATATATGAATAAGTATGCGAATATCGTGTAATCATTGTATAGATTTCAGAATATATACTTTCTGTTATACTCAAAAATAAGTTTAACTATTCCAGCTTCATTTGTATTTAAAATCTGTCAATGTTCTATTAATATTATATAATCTCTGACATTTATTTTGTCCAAAATAGATGTCACTTGCCTAAGTAAGCTGCATATAATCACATTAATCTGAAGTAATTGGTAGATTTCGAATCAGCGTGACCTCTATCACCACTTCATCTCTATATAACATTATTCAACAAATTCATTGTAATCATACCCACGCAGCGATTTAACACAAATATCTTACAGTCGTGATTTATTGCTCATCATGACATTAAAAAAAAAATTAATTGAAATTATCATATCGACAATAATCATCTTGGAATGAATACAGTTTCAATTTCAATAATCAGGTTCTACCATCAGAATAATTCGCTAGATGGGTACGTAAAATCCAGTCTAACAAATTTGTTGGTCAGATATTTTTCACGCAACAACTAAACAAATAAGACAAATATTCTCTTTTTAGTGCAGATCAAAGATCAGAAATTGACAAATATGTCGTGATCAAGTATACTACTGGTGACACCAGAAGGAAGTAAAAATGAGTTGAGTAACTTATAGTTATTAGCCGATAACGTCATTCGTCACCTATATTATAATATGCATATATAATGACCAATCAAGACTAACATATCTACCATAACGATTAATACACGTTATTGAGCATTAACAGGTTCTTCAAATACCTAACTGTCTTAAACTCTATATTCAAAGATAATATCGTTAGAAAATAATGTATTATTTTATATAAGTATTCAAAGTTTTTTTTCAAAATCAGTACGTAAGTTACAATTACAAATATATACTCGGTATCTAGGTGAAGAATAAACTACCTAAATACTCGTATATAGGACGCTGAAAAATACTAGATGAGATAAAATTATTAGACACTTTTGTATCACAGTAATGTAACATAAAACTCCCAAATTCAAAAATACAAAAAGTACAATTATTTTATATTTTATATATGAACTAAAATATGAATTCATCTAATAGATGACCACGCAAATATACATATTTTATGTAGTCCTTACTTATCTGAATAATTCCCGTTAGTAAAGTTACCAATTAAGTGATGCTGCTGTTCCGAAACAGCTACTCAATTTCTAGACATCCAACTTTGGTTGTTAATTCAAAGACAATTGATCTGATAATCTACGAGATATATAATTCTTTTGGTTTCACACAAATAATTCTTATTATATAATTCTCAATGCATTTTATTAATTTATCATTTCTAGATTTTATAAAATTTGCTCGAATTATGAAAGAGTAGCAGATACGTTTACCGTTCTGCAAAGAAAAAATGCTGAAAGTATGAATTTTATTCTGATTAGAATAATTTGTTCAACAGTAACAACAAGAAAACAAACAAACTTTAAATACGAGTATACACTAAAATCTAAATAAAATCTAGATAGTTGTGTATATATTATTAAAATAATATTTGTGAATATAAAATATAAAAAGTTACTAATACTTGTTCTGAGAACTGAATTCTAGTGGTGCATAGATGTGGATTAATTACAATAATTTACAATACTAAAATTCTAGCACCATTCGAAATCAGTACTTATGTACAGTTTATATAATCAACAATTGATATTAAAATTATTTCATTTCAAAAATCAATACAATTTACAAATTGACAGCTCTCTTTGGTAGTCAACAATATGGAACCGAAGAAAATGAAACTGGATTATAGTCATAAACTAACGAAGTACAATAAATGATTACCGGAAAATAATATAAACTTGAGTCGAAAATTTTCAAAAAAAAATATGAACGGCAAAAAGAATTGTGACTGAAAATAGTCATCAATAGTGAAAAAAAGGTACTTTACATATATCGTGGATACCACCAATTTATGCTCTGTTGACATTCTGCATCATTCTATAAAACCACTTTTGGCTTAATCTGTATTCACGAGACTGCGAGTTTGGAGTAGATGTGGCAATTTATTACAGTAATAATGCTCGTATAAATGTAAGTATGTAAATTACTTATATAAATGTAAATTTTAATATCAATAAATTATGTATTATTCTGAGTTTTATTCGAAATGTTTAAATGAATTGCAATTAAACAAAAATAATAATATCAATTTAAAAGTGTAATTTCTTGGTGTTCATATAGCAAATATAATAAAGACGTTTTATATGTCTTAATTTAATTTGCTATATTTGCTTCAATTTAAGTTGCACCATGCTAGATGCTTACATTATCTAAACATTTACGCCTCAAGGGCACATAGAAGGCCGTATTACGATGTTGATTTATAATTTCAAATATGCATGTACATTTTCCCTTTTTTTTTTGCTTTATTTAACAATCCAGGCCTGATGACCTATAAAGTCTTCGACCTTAATAAAATCTGAAAGTGATAAATTTACAGAGTAAATCTTGCATTCAATGGGATTTGTATCACGATCAGCGCTGTGACAGTCTTGAACTTTACACACAGACTACAATAACACGGTGGTTAATTCATATGTATTATTAAATGAGTTAAATGTGTAACGACATTCAAAAAATCGGTGGCATTTGTGTACCGACACGTTTTGGTGCATCATCGACATAAGTAAGCATTATATTTACAACATTATTTTTCAGCATCTATACATACAGTCGTAAAATACAATTTTACTTAAGCATTCCATTACTTTGGCAGTATTTTAAATAGGGCAGCCTCTATAGCGAAAGTATATTGAATGCACTTTATTATTTTTTTTTTATTTTATTGCAGGAATCAATTTTATATATTTTACTTAGGAGCTAAGTTGATTAAATTCGAGTTTATGCAATAAATTTAAGTAATTTATGTGCACATATAACATACGTAAATATGTGTAACATCATATCGACTTAGTCGCTTTGGTTCATTTTTTAAAAAAATTAATAAACTGCATTACAACACTAGAGTGACTCTTTGCTAGAGACTGGCTGCACTGTTAACAACAGTTTTATTAAAATTAAAGATATATTTTCATTTGGGTAATTATACAAAAAAGAAATAAAAGGTACAATTTTGTTTTTTTCTATTTTCATAACAATATTTGCATTTTAAATATTAAAACTTATTCGAAATCATATAAAAATAACTTTGAATTACATTAGTTTCCGATTATTTTACTTATACATAAATTTATATTAAATTAATCCTTCCCATTTATTTTTTGTTCCTATTTAACATACGTCCTCTATAAATTATGTGAAAATTTTCATAATTTAATATAATAAATTCTAAATTATGTATTAAATTTTTTTTTTTTATTTTTACACTTAAACATTATAGTTAACAAAAAAAAAAATTAAATTAAAAACATATTTAAAAAAAAAAAAAGAAAAAATATTATATATAGGAATTCATATTTTAGTCTCTAATTATAAATTTTAGACTTAAAAAAATAATAATAATGATAATAATAAACAACCCCGTAAACAACAAATAAACGCTAATTCTTGACGCATTGCCGAATTGACGATGCAGTGGAAACAGAAGTGTTTGTGGAATCATCTTCAGTTCTATCATTTTTACCATTACTATCTGCTTTAAGTTGCTTCCATGTTGCACCAAGTGCTTTTGCAAAATGATCATCAACTGACATACCAATTGTGTCAACATTATTAACAGCAACCGTCGCTGTTGGTATTGGAGATGATTTGGGAGTGTTATTGTTATTTGTATTTTTTTTGGTGCCAAATAAATTCATATAATCGGCACCTAGAGAGCGGCGAAAATGTTCATCAATAACTGGATCAATCATTGAAATTGATTCTAAAAAATATATACACATATTGGTTTAAATTTTTTTTATTTAAGTTTTAAATTTGTTTTTAATGTTTTATTTTAATAAAAATGCAACAGTTTATGTACTAATTTTAATTAAATATTTTATATATTAATGGTTAAAGTTAATTTTATATTTAGATAGTTATGTCCCTTTTTTTCAACTTTATACATAATTTTATATCTTGAGCACCATGGCATCATAGTAACCGATAATAATTTTAAGTTAAATACTTGAAGGCAAAGCTTAGATAATTACAACATTGCCCAAACGACTATACATTAAAATTGACTAAAAACGATTGAAAGTCTAATATTGGCTACACATATTGTGTATATTCATCATAAGTCTGAAAGGGCGAAATGTATGTATGTATGTATGTAACATCAAATGTGAACTCGAATAAATATATAAATGAAATCTATCAACTGGAAGATATAGGATTAATGATAATTAACTTAAAATCTGGCATACAAACAACTTAAAATCTGGCATTCAAATTGATGAACAATATATGGAATGCTGATTTTTTTATGGAAAAAATTATATATTATAACCCATAATTTTCCAAGTTACTATTACAAATTGATGGAATTGAAGATTAAAATGAAACAATGAATTACTTTCGTGAACAGAATTCAATTTATTTTTTAAAATAGAATATACTCGATACACTTTTTACAGCGATATTCTAATGCATCTATTCGGAATAATAATAAAAGGATTCATGAAATATGCGATTATTACGTCAGTGATTTGCAAATTTGATCCATATTTTTTAATGATCAAATAAGGAAATAGTCGCTTGGTGCCACAAATTCTAACTGCAAAAAAACATAATTCATCTCGTTTAACTACTAATTTCAACTTAAAGTGAAGTAATGTTATTCAATATCTATCAATCAATAACTATTCCGTCAACTTGTGTGACATAAAAACATATAAGGTTAATGAGAAATACTGCATTAATAGGGTTTACACCGTTGAACTATTTTCGTAGATGATTAATCTAGCATACTAGTGATTGAAAAGTAAAACCACAATATCACCAAACGGTATTGGACAAACGTGGTGTTTAATTGTTTAATCTCGAAACTTCATATGTGGTAGAATTTGGAATCAAAAGTACTGGTATGATGATGATGATGATTCTCAATTTATTGAAAATCAATTGAAAGTCTGCGATGGATTTAGTTTTAGAAAATAAAAATGACCAAGACGTGATCTATTAAATTACATAAATATTATTTTTGAATATGAAATTTACAAGACGATCATTAGCATAACAATTGCACTAGCTAAAATATCTATAGCGAGTCTGAATATTTCTTTGAAAATGGCAATAAATATATATGATCTTACAAAAGGGAGTGATAAATAGAAATAATTTATACGATGAATGGAATATTTATTTAACATTTGTTTTACTCAACCTATCTTTACCGCAACTCATGGTGGTGCTATACATTCGATCATGATATATGTCAATAATGTCGTATCATCTTTATTATAAATATGATGTCAATGACACCGATTTAATAAATATCTCACAAACATATTAGAGACCAGCTGAGGATTTATATAACAAACATTTTCAGCACGGTTAATATAAATAGCTTATTAGTAACTACAGTTGAGGGACAAAGTTAAAAAAATAATTTCTAAAAGTCTGAAAATTCATCTGGTAAATTTGTTGTTAATAAATTGAAATGTTGTAGCAGAAAGTAAAATTTAAATGAAAGTTTGTTATTTTTCCTAGCAGCAATAAATTTCTCATAAAAGTCGAAAATTTTGAAGATTACGATCGTTTAAATTTCTGATTCCAAAACATAATTACATAAATCTATTTCTACAGTCCTGGTACATAGTCATGTATAATTGAAACATCATTTTAAAATTGTACAATAAAATACTATAATTTAAATTCCATCATGGCATTGAATAACTTACTAAGAAATTCCACGTCAACTGTTAAAACTTAATCAATCATCCGTTAGTCATTCAGTAAACTTAATAACAAGAGTGTTATTTAAAGCAGGAAGCTGGAAATCACAACTGTGTGCCATAATATATGGTAAAGAAACGTTGTCAAACTTTATGATGACAAATTGGTGCGAAGTTTCACAAATGATTTAGTAATTCTTTTAGTATCTGAGTACGATCGGCAGGACTAGTGTGGAATATTATTAGAAGCAATATTTACAACAGTGTTACAAGTACGGCCCTGTTTTATATTTAGTACTCATTCAACTAGAAAAATGTATAAGGTG
>JANSTX010016464.1:0-17088 GCA_027564355.1 Penthetria funebris
TCTTTCCATATTCATAAATTTATCTAACATTAATTTAATTTTTAATTTACTGTAAATATTCAATATTTTTTGTATAAATAAAAATAAAAAATTTCTTTTCATTTTGTTTTAATTACGTATAACTTTTAATAATAATCTAAATCCGATTCCTTTCGTTTCTCAAATGTTATTTTTATAGGTTGATCTGGTTTATTAATTAATAAGGTTTTAACATCCATACTATGTTTGCCAGCCCATCCAATTTTAAATCTTCTAATAAGCTATAAAATATTCAATATTATAAATAAATAAAATAACTACACATCAAATAAATAAATTGTCAAAATTTAAATTTTACCCGAATCAATAAAACCAATATATTCTGTTCAGCTAATCTTCTAGCAATACATGCTCTCATTCCATGTCCAAATGGCAATACCAAATAAGGATTAATATTTGATTTCTTATTATTTTTATCTTTTAACCATCTATCGGGAATAA
The DNA here is from genome assembly GCA_027564355.1 of Penthetria funebris. Lineage (NCBI taxonomy): Eukaryota > Metazoa > Arthropoda > Insecta > Diptera > Pleciidae > Penthetria > Penthetria funebris. The sequence goes on from JANSTX010016464.1 coordinate 481, forward strand.
AATGTTCAGGATTTTCAAAATATTTTTCTAAACGACAGGCTATCATATTTTGTGTGACAACCATCGTCTGTGTGGGTGGTGGAAAAATGCACAAAAAAAAAAAAACAAAATTATCAATTAAATATTTAGGATCTTGTTTTTTTTTTTTTAATTTTATTGATTTACCCCTTTTGGAACATTATATCCACTTAAAATCATATCATGATTAAGATTTCTACCGACACCAATTGATATAGGATTCAATCTTAACGATTCCTTTAATACAGCTCTTATATAAGTTGCTTTATTATTTAATGAATTTGATGTTAAACTACTAAAATTATATGGCAACAATTGACATGTTTCTTCGAATAGTTTCTCTTGAACACTAGGATTATTAGCTATATGATATAATAAAAATGATGTTGTATAGGTTGTCTAAAATTGAAAATGAAAATCATATCTAATAAAATAATATGTTATAATATATGTATAATAAAAAAAAAATTACTGTATCTATTCCGGCCAGTAATAAATCAGCAACCATACCAACAATATCTGGTAGATCTAAATTTGGATTTTTTAAATAATCAGCTAAAATTGATTTTACTGAACCATTCTGTATTGTTCCATCATTTGAATCATTTTCATCATTATAGTATAGTATTTTTTGTGACACTAAGTCAATTGCTAAACTGGGAAAACAATTTGGAAGGAAAATGTTGCTTAATTTGATAAAAAAAATACATTTTCACAATTTTTTTACTTTTGAATATAATCTTGTGATTTCCGTAAACGACGATAAGTGGGTGTTTCAAAATAACGCCATAACTGGAATCCTTGATCTGTTGGTAAAATACAACTGATTAACAAAATAAAAATAATTTATTAATCAGGTTATCTTTATTGATGTTTTTTAAATTAAAAAAAAAAATTTTTTTATTCAATCGCATAATATAATTATAGTTTATAATTTTTTTTAAATTACCTATTTGTTATTTCAATTGCTGTAATTAATTTTGATGTAACAGAATCTTTTTTACGTTCCTCATCACAAAAACTATTCATACGAACATCAAATGCAAGAAGACAAATCACTGTAAATAAAATTAAATATTTGTCAATTAAAATTTATTTATATTTAATGATAATAATTTGGCTTTAAAAAGACATTTCTAGAAGTCTACACGCAATTGAGCATAGCAATAAAGCAATAAAGTCGATTTGTTTCTAAAATCATTTTTGGTATAGATTTAATTCTTATAATATTGAAAGTTAAAAACAATATTATTAAATATAAATAAATCTTAAAATCGATAGAAGAGAGAATATTTCTTAATACATTCAATCTCATTTGTTCCATGGCACGCACCATAAATGTTTATTTATAGCCACATATAGTTGACCGTGAATTAAAACGTTGTCTTTTAAATATATACCAATTTTTTCTAATTGTCTGTCCTTGTGATTTATTGATGGTCATGGCAAACGCTAATTTGACTGCATTTTCTGCAGTTCCAGTCAAGAGCTTAATTTACTAATTTACTAATTTCGAAATCAATAGAACGCACATTGTTATTCAATTTCAATATTTCAAAATTATTCCAAAGTATTATAATAATTAATATTATAATAATAAAATTATTCCAAAGTATTCAAGCTATACCCTACACAGGGTCAAAGAATCGAGTTTCCATATTTGGAATTTCCGGCGAAATGAATTTGTCAATCATATCCATAGTGTTTGTTTTATGTACCGATTTAACAATTTTTGTAATTCAATTACGTGTACCATTGCAATTGGTGTTCCAAGTACAGATCTTTACATACCCGTGTCCTTGTTCCAAGTTATTTGATATTGCTGGTCATTTGGAATTACATTTCATAGTAATAAAATACTCGTACGAATCGGAAATTTTGTGCCATATTTCTTGGGATTACTTGGAATGAAGAAAGAAGAATGGTAGGTGTACATGGAAGCACAAGTTTTGTAGCTGCTTCTCACTATGCAAATAATCCATAAGACCGGTATATTTTTCTGTTCTCAATTGTTTTATTGTATAATTAAGCCGATTTGCTTAAGTTTTCACATAAGCATCAGAAAAATATTATTGAATAAGTTTTCACATAAGCATCAGAAAAATATTATTGAATCAGTTTATATCATCATCATGAATTGATAATCAATAATCGTAATATTGTGTAACGCGTGCTCTTGGGGGTTGCATGAATATGTTGACCTATTTTGAAGAGGTATATAAAATTACCCAACTTTGATCGGCAAAAGGAAATAATAGATGATATACCAATTGTTCTAAGTTTGCATGTTGTCAATTTGAAAAAGTAGAGGTCGTTATATACTCGTATAATTAAATAAGAAAGAACCAAAAAAAAAATTAAGAAAATCTAGTCCGTAGTCAATATAGCCAAGTTCCTAATAATGTTTTGAACCAAAAAAGTGTTTAAAAAGCAAAATAAATTATGACTTGGTGTTTTATATAATACATATAATAACAAATATGTTAATTTACACTTTAGTTCTTAATATTCCGACCAATATATACTTCACAAAGAGCTTTTAAATAGCGCATAAATTGTCATTCATTATTTAACATATTAGGCATATCAAACATTCAATTCATTCAATTTAACAAATGCAAATAAATTAATTAGTGCTCTAATAGATGCCGTAACAATACGTTATTACAATATAGTGTACCGTTAAAGACTTTATTTATTTAACATACGAATAAGTATGCTGAACAAAAATATTCTTTTCAGACCCATCGCGGTTACAAAAATGTGGGTAAACGGGTACTAAATAAAGAAATTACGATTAATATGATAAAAAAACAAAAAAAAAAAAAAAATTCACACTAACATTCTAAATTTAAACGTGAAAGTTCCATTAGAAAATCCGGAATCGGTTCATTATCCCACAAATTTGTTGGTTTAATTTCGGTAATAAATTCTCTTGTAATATCATCAGTTTCGTGTAAAAAATTTCTAACATGTTGTGGTGAACTTAAACCTTTTTGTAATTCACATCTTAGACGCCACCATTCTGATCCATTTCTAATCATAAATAATAAACAATAATTTATTATCGTACATACATAAAATAAATGAAGCTTACTTACGTTGGCAAAAGCCCACCAGATTTATATATATGTGGTCGATCTTTACGATATTTTTCTAATGCTAAATGGCTTGTTCGTTGTGGATACATACCATCACCACCAACATCATTAAATACTTTAGAAATATCATCTGGATCAAATAGCCATACAACATCAATGCCGGGTATAATTGTTTCACGAACAATTGAACCCCATTTCATATATTTTTTATGTCCATTTGTATGTAACGTATCCCAATTGTATTTACCTTAAATGAAAAAAAAAAAACAGTAAATACTTTAATTAAGCGAATTTCAGTGCCAATAATGATTAATAACATATAGATTATGTTTTGTGTTTTCTTTAGAATTAAAATTACGGTATTAATATATGCTTATTTAACAAAACATTAAAATTTAATATGTTTTAAATTATGTTTACCTATTATTGGCCAATATTGACTTAATGTACCCAATCCTAATGGTCCTCTAGGACCCGGAATCTCTTCATAATTCTTAATTTTATCTCCAGCAATACAATATTGTTGACATTTTACATTAAAAATATTAATAGATTTTGATGTGATTATAGCATGTTTTCGTATATTCTGCATTTCTTCAAATCATATAAAATTATAACTACTTTGTAACACACAAAGATATATCTTACAGTATTTTCAATAATTTTAATAAATTACATTAGAAACATTTTCTTTTCTTTTTTTTTTTTTTATAAATAATATTAATTTATTATACGTTTCAATATATTATTTCAATTTATAAACACGTATGTTTAACAAACAACAGCAATTAAGTACTGAATAAAATATATGGACATATGTTTTATTTTCTTTTGGAGTCTTAAATATACAAAAAAAGAATATTCAGAGATTGAAAACAATTTTAAATTTTATAAATATATTCATGTATTCATTAATATTTGAATTCCAATTTTATTGTCTCGATCGATAAATTATAAAATATATATATTCAATATAAATTCAATTATAAATGTTTTATTCATCTTTTATAAAATACAATGAGAAAATAAAAATTACAGAATAACATTTTATTGATTTCAAGTTGAGGTTAATGAAATGGTTGAGGAAAGGTATAAAGGAATATTACATAGTATTCTCTATTTAGAAGTAAATATCCAACGAAACGGAATATATTAATGTACGACAATATAAAGAATAGAAAATGTATAATAATATCCTTCAATAATTCGTGAACTTGGTATTTAGATTTATCAGACGAATGTCTCAAAATTTCAATAAAGTATTATTATTGTGCCCCATTTGATAATGAAACGGTAACATTAGTCGTAAAAAATAACTAAAAAGCATCCGTTCCAAAATGGTTTTTAAGTTACGATATTATATTGCACATATAATAGTTAACAATTGCATTTGCATTTGATATGGAAAGGAACTGTGACCCACGGTGTGGATCAATATTTCCAATAAAACATATTCAGGATAATATGAAAACTTTTAACAAGTGTTATAAGTAGTCGCTGTCATCATATATTAAAAGAATTGAAAGAATTTAAATACTCCTCTTTATGTATAATCCTTACTATTAGTGTGAACTGGTTTTTACTCATACTTTAGGTCAAATCCAATTAGTTATACAAGAATCGGTAAGTTTTCACTACTATAATTGACATTGATTGTCGCACAACTTATTGTAATTCAAATAATTATAATAAAGGACATTTTTAAAACCTATAATAATATTGAATAAAAATTCAAATGTTGAAAAAAAAACATAGTCGTATATTATAATTCATAAAATAATTATAAATATATTAAAAATAATAAAATAAAAAAATTTCATAATTTATTCAACATTAAATCTAATTGAAGTATGTTTTCCATTAGGATCTGTGTAATTAAATGTTCCTTTTTTAATTAAAATTTCTCCATTACGAACAATTTCCTGATCACCAATTTCAAAGAATGAAAATCCACTGTGTGTGTCATTAAGACTATAATAATTTAAAAAGAAATTAAATAATTATATATAAAATAAAATATAGAATCTTTTACTCACACATTACCTAATCCGAAAACTTTGTTTTATTGGATCACCATAATGTGATAGAATTGACGGTGGATAAGGTCCCGTTGGTGGTCCATATTCAGTATGTTGATTTTCTGTTGGTGGTGGATAAGGTTTAGTAGGAATTGGTAGTGTTAATACTGGGGTTGGTTGGATTGAAATTGGAATTGGTAACGAAGGTAATATTTGTAGTGGTGGTGGTGGTGGTATTGGTAGTAATGGTTTATTTTCTTTTGGTGGACCATATTCATTAAATTCGTGAACAAATATTGGTGGTGGTAAAATTGGTAATATCGGAAGGTTTGGTGGTGATGGTGGTGATGGTAGTGGTGGTGGTAGTACGGGTATTATCGGTAATGGTTGTGGTACTGATGGTGATAATGGAATCTGCAATAATGGTTTATTTTCTTTTGGTGGACCATATTCATTAAATTCATGAGTGGAAATTGGTTGCAATTCAATTTTTGGTGGATATGGTTTTAGTATTAAATTTGATAAATCGGGTAATTTTGGTAACGGTGGAGGTGGTGGAATTTCTTTTAATGGATGAGGTGGTGGTCCATATTCTTCAAAAAATTTTTGTGCAAGAGATATTTTTGGTGGTGGTGGAGGTGGTGATGGTGTTGGTGGAGGTGGTGATGGTGTTGGTGGTGGTGGTGGTGGTGGTGGTGGTGGTAGGGGTGATGGTGTAACAGTCAATAGCGATTGAGATTCAAAATGTTCATCAGTAATTTGATTTGGAGGAACGCCATATTCTTGAACAATTTTTATTGCTGGTGGATATGGTTTCAATTCAATAGACGGTGGATATGGTTTTGATACAATTGTTGGTGGATATGGTTTCAATTGAATGGGTAATTTTGGTGGAGATAATGGAATAAATACTTTTTTCCTATCATTAAGCGCACCAATTTTTGGTGCTTGAAGTCCAAATTCAGGAATATGAACAAAATTTAATAATGGTTGTGGTGGTGTTAAAATTGTTGACTGTACATTTTCAACAGTTGATGATAATTTAATAGGTTTAACAACATCTATAATTGGCACATCATGTATCAAAGGGATTTTCGGTCGTTTATGAATTATTGTATTAATATGTTGTGTGTGTGGTAATTCAAATTGACTTGTTGAATGTGATAAAACAGTTGTTGATATAGGTGCTGATTGGATCTCTAATTTCGGTAAAACATTTAATTTATGAATGAAATGTGATGGTAATTGTGGTGGTGGTGGTGGGATCTCTAATGTCGGTAAAACATTTAATTTATGAATGAAATGTGGTGGTAATTGTGCTGCCAGTGGTGATGGTGGTGCAACAAAAATATGTGGTGACAAAATATGTTTATCAATTGTTTCTACAATAGTTGTTGATCCGTCAAATAGAGGTAATTTTTGTGGATGAATATAATTAACATCTAATGAAAGTGCACCATTGTGCAAAGAAAATGGTTGTGATAAATATGGTGTATGTATAATATTATGATGATCGATGTTTGATTCAAAAATATGTACTGCATGTAAATGAGCATCTGGTAAACATGGTTTCGGTGGATTTTCTTCAATTTCGGTATCAATAGCATCATTAACAATTATGGTGGGTAAATGTTCAACTGTGCTGACAGATTGTTGATTGAATTCCTCATTTAAATCAATGTTAACCATTTCCTTTTTATCAACAATAAATTTTTCATTTAATTCACCATAATGTGTTGTGGGTCCTTTTGCTGGATATGGTGCATCACGTTTATATACACCATGTTTATTTGCACCAAAAGAAGATGACAATTGTGATGATCGACTATTACTTGCCATTTTAGATGCACGTGATTGCATTTGATTGTACGACAAACTGCTGCTGCTGCCGCCGCTGCTACTACTGCTACTTCTACTATTACTATCATCACCACCAGCAGCAATATGACCACCAACAGCACCATAACTACGTTGCTGATCGACAACAAAATCTGTTGCTGAACCACCATAGTTATTTGAATGTTGTCCACCTTGATGATTACTTGAAAACATTCCATAATTTGAATTATATCCACTTTGTTTATTTCCATGTGCTGAACTCATTTGTTGATAATTATTTTCATTTGAAAATGAATTATGTTGTTGAACAACACCACTATTACTACTTCTACTATTACTATCACCACCACCAGCAGCAATATGACCACCAACAGCACCATAACCACGTTGCTGATCGAAAACAGAATCAGTTGCTGAATCACCATTATTTGAATGTTGTCCACCTTGGTGATTACTTGAAAACATTCCATAATTTGAATTGTATTCACTTTGTTTATTTCCATGTGCTAAACTCATTTGTTGATAATTATTTCCATTTGAAACTGAATTATGTTGTTGAACAACACCACTATTATTACCATCGTTAACTTGTGAATATTTTTTATTTGAATTATTTGCACTATCAAAATTATTACGATTATTGTTAGTATTGTCTCCATATGAATTGGCCTGATTTTGTGTACTTCCGTAATTAGACGATGAATGTTCATTCGAATTTTTACTACTTAATGATCCACTATTTTCAGTAAATGATTGTTTAATACTATTACTATTATTATTATCATGTTTATTTTCTTGTGATGATTGTTCCGATTTATAACTATTTTCATTCGAATTATCTTTAATCATATAACTATTATCATATTGTCGAATATTATCATTTGTAGAAGATTGAGTTTCACTATTATGATTTTTATTGTCATTTAATGAACCTAAATTTTGTAATTTGGACTCACTTTTATCATATGATGTACCACTACTTTCAATTTTACCATTAACTGCTTTATTAACAATATTATGACCACTTTGTTTTGATTCTTCTGAAATATAACCATTACCGATAATTTTACCCATTTTCACATGTCCATTATACTTAAATTCTTTATTATTTGAATAACCATTATTCATTTCATTTGTAATGTACAATGAATGATCATTTATTTTCATTCCTTCATTTTTATTATGATGACCATTATTATATCCAGCTGATGAAGAATCAAAATTTGATGATGATGATGATGATGAAGAAAAATCTCTACTGCTACTGCTAGATCCTTCAGAATATGCAGATGCTGATGATGATGTTATTACTTTACTATGAACAGCTAATGAAACTGTTATATATTTTGCTAGTAATAATAATATTACCAGAGGAGGTCTCTGAAATATATGAATATATGAACTAAATTCAATATGCAAAAGAAAAATCAATCTTACCATTTTTATTGTATTATTTATTTGGTAATTATGTCTTTTTTTTTATTAATACTGACAATATAATAATTTATTTCAATTGCAAAACTAATAATGTAAAATAAAAGTAAATTGATTTTGTTTTTATACACGAATATTTATTTAAAAATACAGGAAAATTGAAATTGACCTAAGGGCTAAAAAAAGAAAAAAATATATTGTGGAAATATTAACTTTTTAAGCGATGAATAATAAAAGGTAAATGTTAATTAAAATTTGGACGACTTGTTTGGTTGTTGGTGTATTTACAAAATATTATATAATAAATATAGGGTATATCTGTATATAAAATAAAAGTTATACTAAAAATCAATGTTGAAATGAAATTTAATGACAAATATAAAGACCAACTGCATCTAAAGAATATCGGCCACCACTGAACATCAATCCAATTCTCGGTATCCACAAATGATTTTAGTTTACACATTTATATTTGAACTAAAAGTAAACTTTTAATGATACTATAGAATGAGAGATGTAAAATTTAAATAATTTATTGTATCATTTTGTGCACATATTGAGAATATCATTCATGATGATTATTTTGGTTACTAGAATTGTAGTTATATCTACGTTCTATGGAAAGAAAATATATTTTCATACAATTCTTAAGTACATTTTATAAAAATAATTAATTATACAATAAATAAATATTTTTTAAAAAAATTATGTATTTTCTGTTTTCCCATTTTAACATTTCCATAATTTTCTCTGTAACAAAGTTCCATTTACTTAATTAATTAATTAAATATTTCTATTTTAATATAGGAAAAATAAACAAAAAAGCGAAAACAAAAATTATCAACATGATGTACATATAATTTTAAATGAAAATCTATTAACAGAGAAAATTTCTATATTAAAAAATAAAGAAAAAATAAAAAAACATTATGGTTAATTGATGAATTTCTAAGATTATGAAAAACTTAAAGCTAATTAAAGATCTTTTAATTTTTTATGAAACTATTTTAAATTATGGCAAGTTACACATTTCATAAATGTGAATTACTGGAGAATGAATGATTTTTTTTTCTTATTTTACTAAATTAATAAGTTAGATAATTTAATTCTAAATTAATATAAATTTTATTTATCCATTTCCTATAGTTATATAATTATAATTAAATTATAATTTTAATTTATTAATTTTTTGGTTTAATGTAAAGATAATAAAGTTGAGTTATTTGAAAATTTGACAAATTTATACCATTTAAATTATTAAATTAAATAAATCAAATAATATAAAAATCGGATCGAAGGACCATTAATTGCCAAATATTCAACTATAATTCGTTAAATGATGTACTGCTTTAATAAATTAATTTTTGTTTTATTTCCTGTTTTACGTCAAAATCAATTGAATTGAATAATAATAAATTTTATTAATTAAACCAGGTTTTTTTTGTGATGCATTAAATATAATAAACAAACAACAGGGTGGGTAGTTATTTAACTAATTTTTGTTCCAAATATATATTGAAACAAATAAAAATCATAGACGATATTTTGATTATAATATGACGAATGTAATCAAGGTCGATACAATTTGTATATACTTTATTCAATGTCATTATTGTTGTATGTTATTAACAAAAAAAAAAACAAGAAAACAAGAAAACAAAAATAGACCGCCTCCGTTATATATCCATAATAATATTAAATTTTATTTTATTATTTAATAAAAACAATAAATTATATATTACGACATTTTAACAATAGATTTTCTATTTCATTTATTTAAATTAAGGAAATAGTAACAATAATTGAAGTACTATTACTATAAATTCACGTTAGATGTACACATATTTGGTAAAATTTTGGTGAAGGTGAAGTGTAAAATTAAATATTTACTGTAAATTAAATAGTGCTTCACAAAAATTACATAATAACAACTCGTCATAGATTTATTGTATTTGTTTTAAACTTGAAGAATAGTTTAAAGTATTTGAAATGTAAAATTTTTTCAACTGAAAAACAAAAACAAAAAAATTGCCACCCAAATAAGTTTTTATTATGAACGACCCAATTGACCTCCAATTAAAATTAGCTCATAATATGATTAATAATTATAGATTTGGGTAGTCTAAATAATGTGATTTCAGATCACATACTGTAAATTTCTTATATATAGTTAACATTTGATCTGGTAGTAATTATAAGCGTTAGTTTTTCAAATTTACTGATATGAGTCAGAATAAATATTAATCAAACTAATCACAGATTAATCATAAAATGTCCATTTTTCCATTATACGTAATTGCGTAATTTTTTTCTTAAAATCAAATAAAAACTCAGTACATTATTAACTTAATAACATTACTATCAAAATCAATTTGTAATTGATTAAAATTATAATTTAATTATGGTATTCTTTCGTTCGAATTATCACGTTTTATTTTATTTTTTGTATACTATATCTTTCGCCCCCATTATTCATTTTTTTTATTTAATTTGGTTAGTTTACAATGGTCTAGGATCATATGGCGTTGCATTAAATCCAACATAACGATTATTTTTACGATGAACAAATCCACCTTCCGGTGATGTATTATAATAAATCACTCTACGTATACCAAATGGATCAATATAGCCAAAACTACCGGCTCTACGTTGTGCATTTGAATTTTCTTCTTCATGATATTGACGTGGTAAGTAATATCGAAAACCATTGGCTGTTGTCGATACACCATCATATAATGGGAATTGTTGATCATAACCATTACCAATTTGATTTGGATAATATTGTTGATAAGCAGTTTGAGGTCTTGCAGCTTGTTGATATTGATGTCTATTTTGATTAAATATTGATTGTTCGGGTGAATCAATAAAATTATTATTTACGTTAGATAAAATTGAATTTGGTGTTGATGAAACAGCGGTAAATGGTGGCGGTGATGGCGGTGCCACAGTTGATACATATGGTGGTCGAATAGTCGATGAACTTATTGGTGAATAAATATGATTATTAAATTGTTGTTGCTGTTGTTGTAATTGCAGTTGTTGTAATTGAAGTTGTTGTTGTTGTTCTAGTTGTTGTTGCTGCTGTTGTTCCTGTTGTTGTTGTTGCTGGTGTTGATAATTTATTGGCGAAACAGTTGATGATGGATAATGTGATGGATATCTATTTAATGGTGTCACAAAATTATTATTAATTTGATTATTTGCAGTAGGTGGTATTAATGGATGATGTCTGAAATCATTTAAAATTGGTCGAGCCGTTGTACTTGAAATGCCACCCAATTGAAAATCAGGTCTTAATGATGATGGTGTAGATGATGGTTGGTATAGTGCAATTGGTGTTCCATAATCAACATTTGGTGATGCTGGTGTTGATGATGGTGGATATATTGCAATTGGTAAATCATTTTCACTATTAATATTATTATTATTAATATTATCATTATAATTATTATTATTATTATTATTATAATTAAATCTTGGTGGCTCAAATGTACTTGATGGTACATTAAAGTTTTGTGCTGGTATTCTTATACCATCAGATCCATATTGAATATTATTTGGTGTATTGTCATATAATGTATTTGTTTGTGGACGATTAGTTGTTTGAATACCAGAAAATGATTGTCCAGCTGCTGGTGGTAAATATGTTTCGTCAATTGGTTGTGAATTATGTTGTACTAGTATATTGGGCAGCGGTGTTTGATAATGATCATAACCTAATGGATTTTGATTAATGTATTCTTGTTGATTAAATGGTGGAATTATTGTTGTTGTTATTGTTTTTGTGTGATGTGATGTATACGTTTTTTTCTTCGGTGAGGTTTTCAATAATGAAGATGAACCGAATATTGAATTGGCTGATGAATTTTTTGCTTCTTTTATGGCTTCCTATAATTTTAATTAAAAATTATATTATTTATGTATATTTATATATATATATATATATATAGTTATAAAATCAAAAAAAATCATTTCATATACTTGAATTGGTCTGCCTTTTCCAACAAATACGGTTTTTGATTTCAATATTCGATAACCTTTTTTATCGGCAATGTAATCGCTTTGTCTTAGATATCCTGAAGCATCAATCCATGCATCAGTACCTTAAACATATTATTGAATTTATTTTATTTATTATAAAATTTCATTTTATCATATTTATGATTAATGAGGGGACGCATGTATTAGTAATACGTAATTTATGATTGATTATGTTGATAATTTTTTATGAATTTTATTAATAATACATATAAAAAAAAACTATATTTTTTTAAATGTATTAAGCTAGAGAGACATGATTTCAAACTTACTAAAGCTAGACTAATGATTTATATATTTTAATCTATTTATTAATATAGTTATTTAAATAAATATACCAATAACTGTCCCATCTTGAAGTCTCTTTTCTTTTCTGAATTGTCCGTTATCTGTTTGATATCGAAAAAATCTCTCGGGACCTTCATCTGTCTGAATATGATATTGACTGCTTGAAGGATTTCCCCAATTGGCAGTTACAATAGTCATACAGATCTGAAACAAATAAATAATATATATTATATATATTTTGTGTTATTAAGTTGTTATAAAATTTTACATTATAATATTACATAATTTATTTCTAGCTTATATTCAGTTCATTGGGAGAAAAAAATTACAATCAATGTTCACTATAATTGCATATGATAAAATATATATTCAATTTGGGTAGGGTTCACAGAACTCGCACTGACATTCAGACGACAAGAAAAGCACCAGGAGTGGATTATATATAAATAAATCGGATAAGAAAATCAACAAAAAAATATATATATTATATATTCAATTAGGGTAGGGTTCCAGGAATATTTGGATTTATCTATATACTAGTAGCAAGGAAATCATATTAATCATAGTAACATATAGTGTATATTATAGTCAATTTGTATTGATATAAAAAAAAATCTTAGATTCTATACATTTCTGATCCCAATCTCTGTCAATATGTAAATAATTAATCAGGAAATCCGTAATTTATTTATGTAATCTTTCTACTCGAATTTCAAAGTAGATAAATATGACATTTTTTTTTTTGTGTAATTACTTATTATTTGCATTAACATTGAGTCATTTTTTAAATGCATATAATATAATTATAGTATTTTATAGCATAAAAATTTAAATTATCAATACAACAGTCATCCATATTACAACAAAACGATGATATATGACGGATAATGATTTCGAGTTAAATATTTAAATATAAAAATAAAATTAAATGATGTATTAAACACATTATATTTGTTTGCCTTTTTTTCTTTTATTCGCAATTATTTTCGTTATGTAATTTTTAAATTCCTTAACTAATTCCATTTTTTAATTAAATATAGACAATTAAAATAGTTGAATCATTTATACATTGTCTAATATTTGCAAGGAAAAAAAAAATAATTAAATAATTACATAATATAATTTAATTAAATAAAACGAATTAAAATGAACCTAAATACCTTCATAGCATATTTTATAGATAGAATTAAAAACCACAATAAATCGTAATAAATTGTTATTGTTAATAATATGAAATACAATTAGACTATATCATTCCATGAGAAATCATATATTTAACCACCCACAAGCATAGCATTTTAAATGCCTTTATAATATTGCAATAAATAATCATAATTCCAATATACATATATTGATTGAATTAGAAATTAATTTATATGACTATATAGGCCTACACTTAAAATATGCAATGTAATGTAAAGCAATGATTTTAAAAATACTGTTCAAAATAGAAGGTCATTCATTAATAACATTCAAATATTACATAATTTAATAATAATTTACACAAAATAACTATATTTACTGTAATTAAATGTAAAATTTTAAAGATTTATTGTCACTGTAATAACGAGTATTCAAAACTGCAAACTGCACATGAGATATTAATACACAAACCAATATCTTTCAGACTCCAACACATAACGTTTCTGAACTTATTACATACAAATTTTTAAATTTTGGACATATTAAATTTCTGAATGAATCAATAGATAAACATACGCAACTGAAAATTCAATAAATATTCATGGCCTGTCTAATCCTGGGATTCGTGCCAATTATGAGGCGATACAATCATTGCAAGGAAAAATTTGTCTCCTGTTCTATGATATAAAATTATACCTTGAATTATATCTACAAAAACCTTGATTATGATGTACCAATTAAATGAATTAATGGTAATTACAAATGTATGAACATACGTACCTAAATTTCATATCTGCATCCTGTATGTATATCTAAGACATTATATATTCATATTGTAACAAAGTGTAAATTGTAATACAATAAATATGAGTGTAAATTAGAATAGGAAAAAAACAAAAAAAAAACGAAACGCTTTGAATTAAAAATGCAAAATGTGAAAATTAAATCTGCAAAGTCGAGTTACCAAAAAGCTAGTTAGGTCAAGGATCATCATGTTCACTAAATTTAAAACAATTTCCTTTCAGTGACCATTGTATGTTGTTGTTTTTTGTTGTTTTTTTTTTGTGTCTTTCGTTTTCAAATTAAACAAATTTGTTGAAATTAATTATAGACTAATTTGTTTTGTTTTGTATATATTGTGTGGGAAATATGTTATTTATACTCTATACAAATTCATTATTTTCCATAAAAGAACATATGAGCACCATGTATTCATAATTATTACATCATATTAAATATACTGAATATGATAAAAATTATAAGATGCGAATGATTTATTAAATTGAGCTACAAATCGTTTATGCTTCTATGAAGGATATTCAATTCGAAACGATTCTATATGGAAACATAGTGGATTACAATTGACAAAAGTCTCAGGGAAAGCAGATAAAAAAGAAAAAAAAACAAGGGTCATTATTGTATATAGTAAATACATTGATTACATCGTAGTAACCAGAGATCATATATAGTAGACAAATTGTTTAGCATTTTAAATTATGTGCGGTACACGATGCTGACTTGGGTACACTTCAACATATCGAAATGAAATTTTTTGCAGGTATAATTCCAATATAATTTATTTGTACAGAGATCAAGTGTGAACAGATCAATTAAATTACAGTACACCTATATTACGGACAATTTTTTTTTATATTTTTATATTTTTTGTTCAAAAAATTCCATGCATATTCAGGCACTACATTTCATCGATCTAAAATTAATTATCATATACCCAATTGCATATATGTACATCGGGATATTCAAAATTTCGTTGTCTTCTTGAATGGTAAATTGATATAAGTACTACTATAATAAATATCAATTTCACTGCATGCACAACATGAGAATAAACTACATGACAGTATATTATCAGCATTATTTAATTGATAACGAATGTATTGCTATTATCGACGTTACTTAACTTATATTTATTTCCACGTTGCACTTTCACTGGGGATGAACTCGATAACGATAAATGCCGATAATTGCATGCAATAAAAACTATCAATTCAAAAAAAAAAAAAATTGAAAAACGTTTTACCAACAAATTTGGTAGATAGAGACTAATGCAGTTACTGAAATATTCAAGTGTATATCCAAACAATTAAAATTGTTCACAAAAAAACTATTTATTTAATCTTTGAGATCGGATATCACATATATTGAAAATTGGAATATGCAATTCTGTATATTATAATTAGACTGAGTTGATCTCAACATTGTATTAAGATAAAAAATTGGACTGAATTCAAATATAAAGTCATGTAATTTATATAATTTCAAAAAATTTGAAGATCATTTAAAATGCAATTTGATAAATACCATTTACACTATAATGGTATAGATTACTCTTAACAAATTATTCCAAATAAGTTTCGGGACATTGAACAAATTTTGACTTTCTTCCATATCTCTGTGATTCAATTATGTATTATCTCATTGTATAGAAGCAATATTTATTTATAGCAATAAGACGATAAAATATGGATCAATTATGCAAAATGAGCTTAATGTTTAAGTTAAATATCTTAGAGAGGAAGCTATGCTTTAATGTTTATTAACATAAATAACTTTCAAATGTGGTTCATATCGAATGAATTTGAGGAATTATTGGTTCCAAAAAAAAAAGGAGACGTACGCAATATGAAAGCGTCTGGAAATTTAATTGTAATTCCTTGGTTTCCATTAGATGTCTCAAGTTAATGCAATTTAGATAAATATAACAAATA